>JABUQX010065119.1:0-22359 GCA_015478945.1 Trachelipus rathkii
ATTTCTTGTAGACGGTCTTTCTAAATCTATGTGTTAATTTTAATATTGTAGAATCCCTTTTTTGGACGGCACTCAAGGCATTATTTATTATTTAATAAACTGAATGGCCTAATTTCCCAGAACTTCAAAACGTCTAATAAAATTACTAATACCAAATACAAGAATAATACGTACAAGTCATAACAATCCAACCCAATGTTGTTAATGATACAATGATTACTGAATCATGTTAGATATTAAACCATCTCATAAGCTAAAGTATTACAAATGTTTTATTTATTAAGTCCTCCTAAATTAAAAGCACGTCAATATACATCATTTGCAGACTCTTTCCTACCATTTCACATTAGGACCGATACACCTGTTGTTATAAATAACAAATATTATAATACACCTAAGAACTTTAGCGGGGTTTTATGATTCTGGGTTCGCCGAATAAATTTTCATCATTCTCAAAGCAGTAGTCATAAAAAAATTAATTACATATAATAAGTTTATACAAGTCTGAAATAATGCTTAATTTGAGGTTAAGTTTATACTCACAAGTACGCAAATATTAACAATTACTTATTATTCACTGTTATCATAAAATATAAAATAATAAAATATACAGTATATTCTAGTTGCAGAGCTGTAGTACCCTTATTTCAATAACTATATTAAATACTAAAACCAGAGTGAATAATACCTCCCCTCACTAATTGTAATCTAATAGGTACATTTTGAGATAATGGAATTCCAATTAATAAAATAATTATCACCGGGATTTGGCTATTTAGCCTGCATAAGGACAAAAATCCAGTTGATATTTAGAATTTTCAACCTGAATTTTTTCAACTTGAATATTTTCTGCTTTTTTTCTATATATATTTTTAATTTTTTTGGAATTATTAATTATTTAATTTCTCAAAATTTTTCAATAGAAATATAAAAATTAATAATATAATTAATCATAGCATTAAAACTCAATTAATCAAGAACAATTTCTAAAACAAATTAAATGAGAGACTGATTCAAAATCTTCAAAATGTTTCTTTTATTTGATTATGATGTAATATATTATCAATTTTCAAAAAAATATTATTGGTGAATTGGTTTATTGAGTGATGTAGGAAAGATATATACGTGGTCACTTTATTTTAATAAAGATTTTTCATCATAATTATTAACGGGCCACTGGGTTAACAAAATTATTAACTTAACTTTAAATTATAAAAAGAGGTTTTTGTTACGACAAAATGATACAAATATTTAGAGATCAACGATTCTGCAAAAGATCCATTAAGAGATTGAAAAAAATCAAAAAATCAATAAAGTTTGATTATTTTTCTCAAAAAATTCCAAAAAATCGCTATGCCTCGTTATCGAGATATAAGGTTAGTTAATTAAAAGGAACAATATATGCCATCTCCACAAATATATAAAGTAATATATACTATAATATATAATTAGAAATCATAGTAGAGATGGAAGCTCGCGAGGACTCTGTTGATATAGCTACTTGGTTGATAGCGTGTAAAGGAGTAATATCAATTTTGGTATTATTATGATATATAACGAGTTGTATCCTTGAACTATAAGTATGTATATATTATCTTTACGTCGTCTAAACTCTATAGCCAAAGCTGAATAATTGATGCGAAGAGGATAGGCCAATAACAATATTATAAAACATTTGAAGGATCTTTACTAAAAAATGTGAAAAATATCCCCACCTGCTTTCCAACTTATGTATATGAAATTTGAAAAAAAAATTATTGCCTAAAAAAACTGGTCTGGTGCTGATTTGTTTTATATTTCTTAAGAGTAAAGGTGCAATTTTTTGTATTTTTTTTGATTTTTATTGATATATTTTAGGATTTGTATGGTACCTTGATTTTTTATTCATAGATAACGTATGACAGTTTCATAGAGAGGCGATTAATTAAATAATACAGTGGGTAGTATTTTAGACCCATGTTATAATTTGAAAAGTATCTAAACTAGGTTGAAAATACACACAGAGACAAAGCCATTCTTTGCGTCGCAAAAAAAATGTCCGAATAAGAATATTAATATAATTAATTAAATAGGGAGTCACTTCATAATAATTAAAATATGAGAATAGTAACAATTAATAACTTACTAATATATATATTAATCTATTATTACTAATATTATATTACTATTACTATACTCACATAATATATATTATATTATATATTAATATAATTATAATACTTTAGATGACATAGAGATTGGATACTACTTCTAGTAAATGATAAACTCGAGTCCTATCCGGATAGTATTATAACACTTGCTCTTCATGGTAATAAAGTCATATTTAATTATCTGTAAATACTGTATTATACTAACACTTAAATAGTAGTAAGCTTTACAACTTTTTTGCAAGACTTTAAATCCCTAGAAGTCTGTTCATCCGTATTTTCTAAAGAGATTTTTAAAAATTTTCAATGGAGATATTCACTGATAAATCAGTTACGATATTAAAACATAATTAGCTAACAGAAACAAAAACGGTAGTTCGGCGTGTGTTGATTCTTCTCGCGAATAAAGAAATGAGAGCTACATTCGATTAAAAAGTGTTAACACTAATACTAATATCTAGAACATATCAGAGGGTATAATTGCGTAACCGAATTGTATACAAAAAATCATATGATTTCAACATAGCAAAATGAAATTAAATTCACTTAACGTTAGCAATATTATAATTATTCGGTTTAACATATAAATAGCTTATATTATTTTTCTCCAACGACCACATTTTATCTAAGAGGTCACTGTCTTTGTATACGATTACCAGAAGTTACATTTAAATCCTGACTGCCACGGATCCGTCCAATCTTATCTGCTTTTGGCACTGTTCAAATTATTTGATACCTATCAAATTATGTTATTTCGTTTCAATATTTTGAGAGTAAACATTTAAACAGATAAATGAATATTCAGTATATAGAGGGATAACTTTTTTCATTGTCAATCGAACATAGTTAATCCTTTTCTCGCAAATGCCAATAATTATTATAGTGGCAAGTTTTTCGTAGTTCTCAGGTTATTTACTAACGTGCGCATTAGATGAAACATTTGAGGTAAAATTATAATATTAAAAATTTCGTTTGATTCAGAAATATAAGATTCTTTCTTCTTACATAGCATTCGTTGTATAGAAAAACACAAAGCCTTTACATAATGAATATTACATTTTATTAAAAAGATTTTACTTGGCTACTATTCATGTTAAGAATTGGTAATTTTTTATAACGCACCGTTGATGGTGTCGTCTATCGGGCATGTCATTTAGTTGAGTTCCAATGTACATAGCTTAGGTAAGGAGTAATCATATCATAATCTGTTAGTTGTTTAAATGAAAATATATGGTAAATGAATAAAAAAAAAAAAAACAAAAAAGGGCCTTCTAAAATTAGAAGGCATATTCAATAATGTCATGTTGAGCCAGACTTAACCAAGGTAATCTATTCAACCTTGTTGAAAAATAAAATACACGTCAAAAATAATAATTAAAGTTTTCATTTTTTAGCTGCGTGAGGGGTATCGAAGCGCGTTTTTTTTCATCAGATCAATGTAAAACGCAAACAAAATGCCTGAATTGATACTTTGTCGGAACTCTATGCGGTAAAACCGCCAAAAAACTACATTAATCAACATTAATATAATGTTAGCTACCAAGGAGCCTAATAGTTTAAATAAACTAGACGCTAGATAATAGCTAATTAGACACTACTGTAGGCTGGTTCAATCAGTATCTGCTGGTGAAAGATTGCGATCTGTAGGTAAAGAGAGTCTCTTTTCGTCAATATACGAATTGCCTTTTGAGTATACCTGAACAGATTCCATTTTAGATATATGAATCCTATTAAAAGAAAATGATTTTCGTATTGTTTCTTATAAATTCATGCGACTTCCGTTTGGTATTAGATATCTACGACGCTTCCATTCTCATGTATCAGCAGCGACTTTTAACATAATATTAAATAATTGCATTTCCATACGTTGTGATTGATTTGACATATGAACTTCTAGGAAGTGACGTTGTTAAATAACGTTGCGTCTTATATGGATAACTTCAGGTTATTCTTCATCTTCGCTGATAAGTGAATTATCCTTGCTTATCGTGATAGGGTTTCCCATGTATTTTTAAAACAATTATGGTTTCAATCTTGCAACATAATTTTCAATCAGTAATTTTCACCAGAGTTTAAAAATTAAATTAATAGGTTTGTTAGAGAGACATAAACTAACACTAAGTGTAGATGAGTCCCTTATAAATAATCACATAGAAACTATAGGATGATGGTGGGATAACTGTCTCAAATGAATACTTTATAACATATAAAAATAATGAAGCATGATCTAAAAGCAATATTGAGCATCTATTTTATCTACTTAAATGCGTCTAATTTGACCCACTAAATATTGGAATTCCTGGAAAAACAATTTATCTGTACTGAACTTTTTTTAAAAATAAACTAACCAATCAGAATATAGACTTTAAACTTGGGACTAAAACAAAATTAATTAGTAATATTTACTAAAAAAATACTATCAAAAATAATTTGGTTAATCTGTTTACCCATGAGGATAGCAAACTCGAACTATAAAAAGAGATTTCAATCTGGGATTGAGTGCTCTTCATATATATTATATAGCATTTGCACTGATTGTCGTCGTAAAAAAAGATTAATGGGTCAATATATTTAACAACAAACAGATAGTAGTGCTGCATTCTGTTTTGTGTGCCAAAAAATCAAATTAATTTCAAAGTAAACAAATAACTAAAAGCAGTCATTCCCATCTGCTAGTAGCTATTTGCCCGCTAACATTTGAGTAACCAATGTCTAATAGAAATGTTTGACAATTTAACTAAACTTTTTCAACACCTTTAAAAAATATAATAAATTACAAATTTTAATATACTGGATGTCAATGGTAACTATTGAAGGATAATAAATATAAGATATTGAAAAGAAAAAAAAAAAAAAAATAAAAAATTAAACAAACAAAATGGACAAGATAAACGGAACCTTAATAAAATAAACTATAATCCAGCTGAATTTTTTCATTCGAGTACTGCCATGTAAAATAATCTACCCGATTAACTTCCATCACTATTGGTTGTGTAAGATCGTCAGAATTCCCTAGTGAATTATGTTACTCGATGTGTTTCATCAAGATTCAGGTTTAAATTAAAAGCTTGGAACAGTCACTTTAAATTGTTACATAGTTAGCACATGAGAGATCATCTTGAAGGTCTAAAAGTCCACGTTCCAAAATCCCCTGTTATATAACATTAATAATACAGATTAATTTAAAATTATCAATATCTCAAACTCTTTTTCTTTTGTACCCTTATTTAAATTAGATAGGGTTTCTTCATTGAATTTAAAGTATTAAGTTGTTCATACTGTTGTAAGACCAATATTATGTTCATAAAATTTAAAGTTAAAAGTACATTGAGACAATAACCCCACTTGTGTTCTTCCAATTGTGACCCCTAAAATTGCTAATATGCTTATATGCAGAAGTTCGTAATGTCATTTTAAGGCAATAGAGATAATCAACAAGAAAAATTTTCAGAAACTACAAGTAATTTCTAATAAACCCCAAAGAAGTAATAAAGTAAACAAGATTTGTCGACACAGACTCAATCTTTTTCTTCGATATAAAACCGAATATAATTAGAGTATAGCTGGCGAGGTCAGTAATTCAACACACTTAACCCAGCGTGTACCACGACCCGACGTGGCGCTCTGGTTAGAATGCTCGAGTTTTAAAATCAAAAAATCCAATTTTGCTGCATAAAAATGCACTTCTAACAGGACATAATAATTAATTAATAATTATATGTAAAAATGAAACATGCAGTTGTATATAAACTTCTTGGATCACATTCATTAAAGAAAGGAGTTTCTATCTATAAATCCCTCCAGGAAGTATAAATGAAGATAAACCATTAAGCTACTGCACATAAATCATGTAATATTCAATTGCATCGGGCAGAACTATAATAAAAAATACATCAGGAACCCATCATACAAAGAGTATAGAATAAATGCCATCTCTAATCCATCTTAGATGAAAATAGTGTCTTGACCACATTGGGACTTTTAACTATAAAAATAAATAAATCGTATAGATAATTATATTTCTATTAATTAATAAAGTCTATTTAGGATATAAAGTAATAAATGACTAGAGCGTGAATAACCTTGTTCTACGTGTAAAAATGTAGATAATAAATGTTTATATTTCTAGCTGTTCAATTTCATGTGTTTTGACTTCTGGATTCCCGACTATACTTATTAGTTCTAGTGGACAGGGAAGAAGTATGTAAGCTTTCACGAATAAGTGGCAATTAGTTAAAGATTTCTATTAATGACCAATAGAGGTAAAGAAATATTTAACCTCCATAAATATCAAAGGTTTTAGGAAATTTTCCCCTCTTTATTCCCTGGTAAAGCAAGCCTTCTCTAGGAGTTTAAAGTGGATTTTAGCTTCAAACAGGGTGACAATAATTATAGATCTATAGTGCTATAGGGAAAAATTATTTGAGCGAGGGATAGTTTTTCTTATTAGTTAAGGGAAAGGCAAACTATGCTTAATAAATTAAAAGGGCCAGTCAGCAGTTTAAATCCATAATCCATTGCGAGACGCTGAGGTGGCATGCGTAAATATCCATTGTTGGCAATAGATCAACACCGGAGTATTATCTGCTGAAGATTATGAGGTTCCAGCTCCGTTGTTCTTCTCATTTACTTTCAATGATGGTGTACGAATATTCAGAATCGACGCTGATTGGTCCCTCCTTGTGAACCTGATCAAGATCAATCGTATAACTTTATATGACTTTTCAAAAAGATTAGCACGAAAAGTTGAAATGCTATTTGATGAATTGGGCGGTATCTATATGAATTCTTTAGCACTAACCGTAAATCAATACACTTCTTGCCACTAGCTGGAACCTAGCAAATAAATATAAAAAAAAACCACAAACAGCACTAAACACTGGGAGTTGGAGATGTTTTTTGCCATTAAAGAAAATCTGGCTAAAAACTATACTTTTACAGCCATGCAGGAACAGACAAGAAATAGAAAAATAATGATGTTAGGTGAACTGTAAACATTAAAAACTTACATGACTATACCCAACGTGTACAAAATATAAACCCACACACGAACATCTTAATAATGTGTACTCTAAATAGAAAAAAAAATACAATCAATGTCCCATAGCCCAAATACAACAGCGTTATCTCAAGCCTAAAGATAACCTTTATCAATGCCATTATCACACAAGTAGAGATTTTAAATCATTTCTGGAGAGCCTTATTTTGGTGGCTCGTTGATGCGTTCCTTTCTCGAGAGGTTTTTCGCTTCCCACTTGACAGCCTTCATCTCTCTGCTTGTCTTCAAGATAATCTTTCTCATTTTCATCTTCTTCAATTGTTCATTTGGAGGAAATTTTTATTCAAATTTGTCTAAAGACTGAAATTAATTTTATATAGACTTATGGAAATTAAAGGGAAAGTACTATGAAATTGGAGAAACCTATACAATAGAATAAGCCTTCGAAGAAATTTGCAATAAAGTAATAGCATTCATAATCATGGATACTTTAGGCTGAAAAAATAATATTCTTCTTTCAACTTTCCAACATCAATCATACACAGAAACCATAAAAGATGAAAAATTTTCACAATATTTAAGATTTAATCGTAATTGATATTATATAATTGTAAAAATTTTCGTAATCATGATGACCGTCATTCCTAAAATATAATATTCTTCTTCAATAAAAAAAGAAATAATAAATAATAAGAACAAATAATTTATAAATAGAAGGTATAATATATATATAAAATATATATATATATATATATAATGAAGGCCTAATGGGGAACTCTACCTAGATGATATATATAATAGTATATTAATATTATATATAAATAAATAAATATATATATATAAATATATAACTATATATATTAATAAGATAATAAAAATATATATTCATTAATATATAATAATATATATACTCACTAATAAAAATAATTAAAAATAAAAATAATATATTTAAATATATATATATTTAAAATATATAAATAACATAACATCAATAAATATATACATAAATAATATATCATAATAATATATATATATATATATAAAAATACTATATATAATATAAATAATAATAAAAAATATATAAAATTATAGAAGATATTAAGTGTGAAAATAGTTATCAGTAAAAAAAAAACTCACGTCAATAAACAATCCAGAAATGCACGTTTTTATATGACTTAATATATTAATCTCTATATCTCTCTCCTCTCCTCTCCTCTCTCTCCTCCTCTCTCATCCTCTCTCTCTCGATCTCTCCTCTCTCTCTCTCTCTCTCCTCCCCTATTATTATAATATAAATATATATGAATAAATAATATATAATAAAATGATATATATACTAATAGAGTAATAATATATATATATCTCCTTCGTTTATAAACAACATCCTAGATTTAATGTTTATTACAAACACTCACAGACTCAGCAAAAAAATTCAAACATCTTCGTGTTAAAAACATTTCCGGGAACATTTGTCCCTAGTATATTAGTAATAACTAAAATATATATACATATATACGATATATATACATAAAATAAAATTTAAATATATAATAATATATATTATATAAGATAGTATATATATATTATAATATTTAATAATATATTAAATAGAAATAAAATAATATATATATAGATATAATATATAATAAATATATAATATATATATATATATATATATTAAAATAATTTAATTATATAGAAGTAAATAATACTAAATATAGATATATAATAGATAGTATAATTATAATATAAATAAATATAAATATAATATATAGTATATATCTATATAAATTATACTATATATAATAATATATAAACTAAACTAATATAACACCGTTACAAAACGCTATCCCATATTAATGGAAAAATACAATAGGCAAAGCTGGGAAAACCAAGGTAAGAATAACAACCATCTTACAATCAACAATATATGAAATTAAATAATAATATAAGAATTGAAAAAGGAGAAGAATAAGAAGAACTAATTCGCAACTAATTAAAGGGAAAAAAATACATACACAGGTATGGCTAACTACATCAAATAAATGAAAGGGGGTCTAGGCCAAGCATGTCACAGGCTGAAAATCGACACGACATAAAGTAGGTTACTAGTATACGTTTCGCTAGTTAGTTTATTTAGGTAGTTATTTAGATTAGTTAATAAGATAGTAATAATAAGCCTAAGTTAAAATAATCATATGTATTAGTTCAGATAGTTAATAATTAGTTAGTTAAGTTAGTAGAGTATAATTAGCTAGGTAAGTTTGGTTGAATTTCGTTAAGAAGGAAAGCACTAAACTAACCTGATTTGTTATACAAATGACTGACCGATTGACCCGACGATCATCCTTTCCCTTCGACCATTTTATCTGTTTAAATTCCTCAATCCTTAATGTAAACAAAAAAAAAACAGCACCGAGCTCAAATTCACGATACGTATAAGTTAGGCGAACAAGATAAATTATCATCCAATAAACTTACGTATTTACATTTACGGCTATCCTCATCGAACGCCTAGTTTGGTGAAACGGTACCAAAAGCAACTTGCCGATTATGGCACCTACTCCATTATTATGCATGAAAATTACATGCATTAATCACTAGTAATTAACATACAAACAAAATAACAGCGTTAATGATTCTGTCAAAGATTCGGAAGATGCCTCAAAGCCAGGAAGGAAAAACTCAAAATATAACCCGTAGATACACACCGCATCACACCAAGCGTTACCTATCACCATCTACTGAGGCAAGAATCCAAGAAGTTGGATATAGAAGGGCGTGAATGGAGATATTGAAAACACTATCCCTCAGGATCTCTATGCTACATATTGATTTATCTAAAAAAAATTGGAAAAAAATCAATAAATTAAAGGCTAAATAACCTTCTAGGTCTAATAAAAAGCAGAATGCCAAATAAAGTGTCCTGGTAAATCATAACAATATGTGAAAACGATAATTAGGAAGATTCTGATAATAGTATAAACTCTCATTTCTCCTTTTTCAAGGCATAACCAAATAAGTAAAAATTCCCCCCCTCTAAAACCACACGACACCACACAAGTATATAAGTAGATATATATAATATAATATAGAATTATATGTAAAAATAGAATTAAATACTTATATATATAGATATTATAGAATTTATAATAAATATATAAATAATAAGAATATATATATAATATAATAATATATATATATATATTAGTATATAAGAATAATATAATAAATATATAATATATATATACAAAAATATTAAATCGTCAATTGTAACACATGCAGTTGGATTTAAAAAAATATAGGAGAAACTGAAAAAAATTAGCTTAAAAAAATAATCAGTTAATGTATAAATCTGATATACTGATATTATATGATATGAGTATTACCCCACGTAATTTAGAACGCCAAATCTTAATTCGGACTCAAAAAATAAGGTAAATGCGCTAAGCGTTATGACGAAAAAATCTATTTCTTTTTTTCCAAATCGTTTTTTTTCTATAATTATCTTCCAACCCATGTAAGCATGATAATGTAGAACACCTCAAATCTACGCATCATTTAGGTCCGAAAAAACTAGTTAAGATGTCATAAATAAATTGTTAAGCTAGACACATATACTGGTATACTTAAACAAAACTTTCTCATAACCCTAATTTATTCGTCCTAAACCGAATCTAACCTTAATAATAAAAAGGTAATTTTTGTCTACTTTGGCAGGTTGCACTCATAATCCACAAAACATCGAGTAATCTTTCACAAGAAAATTATGTTATATACTACCTTAGCTCCACCAATTTATCAAATTAAAGAACGGACATAAGTTCAAAACAAAACACAATAACTAACGAATAGGCAAAAGCATTAAACCACACTCCAAAACAGCAGAAATGGTCAGTCTATGTTTGAGTCTCGAATATACAATAAGACATTGGAATTTTCCCTTTCATAAAAAGAACACTAAATTAATTAAATTATGTAATTAACATCGCAGACCTGAAACGTAGGATTAATTGGGGTAGCAACCTCTGATTCTCTGGGTACAGAAGCAGAACAACCCGAAGAGCACAACAATGCAAACTACACAAAAGCTGACAATATGTATAATAAGAACAGAAAATTTTATTCATGGAAGAACTCTGTAGAGTCACCGTTAGAGAGCTCTATCTTCCCATGATATGCTCTTTGTTTGTTTACAAGCTTATAATGCGATTACAATAATGATAGATATATATATATACTATATATATATTATATAGGTATATACTATATAAAAGTAAATAATATAAATATATAATAAACATAAATATATATATATAATATATAAAAATATATTATATATATATATATAAAGATATAATATAAAAATTATATATAGTATATAGTATATACTATATAAGAATATATAAATATAAATATATATACTAAATACAAATACATCGAGTTCGTAGTCTTGAATTTAATTTTCATTTTGTTGAATATCATTTTACCTATAAAATCTGTGCCAAAAATGGGACACTCCTTCCAACCTTTTAACTATCGTCCTATCTCTTTGAATTTAGAATCTCAATTCTGAATAATCTCTTTGAATATTTCTAATCTGACTTAAAAGAAGATTTAAAGATTCAAATCTTTTAATTTACCTCTTCTAATGTTATCTTTAACTCTCTTCTAATGTTATCTCTAACTTTCGTAATGAACACACTACTGCTTTTCTTTCTCTTCTCTATCTAATTGTTGGTCGTCTCTTCAACAGCATTTCGCTGAATGTCTCATGGGGACTAGCCCAAATCGTCGACAATACCACGTCTTTCACAATCATCATCTATATTCTCTTAATGTAAAAAAAACTTCAGTGGCTCCAAAGCTTCTACAGGAAAATTGTCGACAAACATGTCACAACATTTCCATAAGGTGTCAAAATCGTCGACACATTAAATCACATATGGCATATTAAGTCTCATATGGCACTGCACATATCGAAAGCCAGCCATTGACTCTCACAAACACTGATTTCTAAATCCATTGATACAATTCCACCACTACTTTGTTTCCGATCGCTCCGATCCAGCAGGGTAGACGACCATTATTCAATACTTAAATCTAAGTCGCTATCCTACTACGACTTCATGATCACTCTTTTTGAAATTGTATAAGACTTGCCATACATTTGCTACTTTCTTTCCATTAGAAAATAACGATTCCACCATTATATATCTATATAATTAATAATAGAAATATATAATATAAAATAAAATATATAATATATAATATAAATATAATAAATAATAAAATAATAATAGAATATAATAATAATATATTAGATACTAAATTAAAAAAATATATAATAAATAATATAATATTATATATAAATATAATATTATATAATAATAATATCAAATATATATAAAAAGTATATATATTAAATATAGAATAAATATATAAAATTATATATATATATAAAAATATACATATATAATGTTTATAATGAGTTTCTATATATATAATATATAGGGTATAGAAGAAGAAATAAAAATTCTCATATTTTATAGTTCAACATATCAATAGTTTATAAATAATTCAAAAAAAACACAAATGGAAATCAAATGAAAAATCCAAAAAAATGAAGGTGTGTGATAAGTCAAAAAAAATAAAAAAAAGCATCCACATTTTCAAACAAAAAAATAAAAAATTATATAAACAAAATCATTCAATGCAATAAAAAAATATTATAATAACACATAAAAGAACAGGAGACAAAAGAAAACATACAAAATATTCTTAAAAATAAAATAATAATAATAATAATAATAATAATAATAATAATAAAAATAATAATAATAAAATAATAATAATAATAAAATAAGAAATGAAATATTCCTTTGAAAGAATACTGAATTACTCAAGAAATAAATAATAAATAATAATAATATAATAATAAAATAATAATAATAATAAATAATAATAATAATAATAAAATAATTATAATATAATATATAATCTATAATATATAATTAAATTAAATTATAAATAATAAATATAAGTATTATTATAAAGAATTATAATTATAATTAATATAATATAATTGATATTATAATTATAATTATATTATAAATAAAATAAATAAATCATAATATAAAATAAAATAATAAAATAATAATATAAAATAATATTAATGATATATATAATTAAATAATAAATTAAATTTTAACTAAAAATTATACATCAATTATTGATAAAAATATAATATATTATAATTAAAATTTAATTGCAATCATTATAGTTAAATTTAGAATAGATTATATAATTCGTTTTAAATTATCATAAAACAATCTATATATAATTAGAATAATAATAAAAAAAAATATAAAAATATACATATAATGATAATAATGCATAATCATAATATCAATATAAATAATATAATGAACATAATAATAAAATGACCAATAAATGCATACGATTTACAACTTAGAAGAGCAAGAATAGAAAATAAATAAAATATCTGGTAATATTCATTAAAATAACATGCAAATTATAAATAATAACAAAAAAAAAATAATAATAATTAACTATAATAACAATGAAACAAATGCTAGAATATATAAATAACCAGAGTAACTATCATAATAATCAAATTCACAGTAAAAAAGGAAATTATATAGTTACATCTGCATATATGTCTACCATTGTATGAAAAAGAATATATAAATATAATAAATATAAGTAAAATGTAATATCATAAATTAACAAGATATACGAAAATAACAATTTAATAAAATTCTAATAATATATTCACCTGTTCAACAACAGATATATGAACAGCTAAATATATACCTAAAATACCCCGATCTACCAGGAGCTTTATAAACAAAATTCATATAATATTATAACATATATTATATATAAATGTTATAATATTATATAGAATATATTAAAAATATATAACTTTAAATAGATATAATAGTGTGTGTCGTGTCTTACATAAGCTTCCCGTCACATATATAAATATAGATATACTACACAGTATATATATAAAGTACTGATAAAAATACCCCAAATATATTTCCCCTGATGATTCGATACCTCGACCTAACAGAAACGCACCCAAGTTAACCACTAGAACACGACTTGAGTCCATCAACCGCCTAGGTCCATGAGCCGATCGAAATCCAAGGAAAACTTTTAGGGTATTTTATCTATACAAAGTATCTAAATGCTAAATCCTCTAAAACTCACCTAAGGAAATATATATAAATATAAGATTATATATAAAAAATACATAATAAAATATTTAAATATATATAAATATATAATATTTATTATAAATTACTCATTGTTTCTTATTATACAGTAACCACACCACGCAGAATCCCTGAAGGAAAGTAACGGGAGTTTGGCGGAGAGAAGAAAGGTGCATAACTTAATAGCTTGCATAAGAATGTTTCTTAGACAGAAGCTTATAAAATGAAACACAAAATACAGGGAAACATCATAACCATACACAGAGAAGAAGCGAAAAGACGAGCATCATGCAAACAACCTATCTCTAAATTCACATAAAATTCTTTCGTAAGCACTCCTCTGTACGAACGCCCATCATTGAATGAAAGCAAATTCCCTCCACCGAACGTTGTTATAACGACCTGAAAAAAAAGATCATTCCCAACACCTGTCGCAGAAAATCAAGAGGTCAAATACAGACAACTATCTAGCTTTACATGCAACTCAACCCTATAGGGAAAAAGCAATGCTACCCCCACCACCTAGTAAACCAGTATGATAAAAGATACGAGGTAAATTTATAAGCTATAGAGAAAGTTATTAATTACGCACAATATTTGAAAATATTCAATCTATCTTAATTAACCAACTTCATAAATCCTACTTCACTTATCATTTTAATCAATAACATCATTATAATAATATATATTAATAGATAAATAAATATAAAATAATATATATAATAATATATTATAAAAATAATAAAAATACCATACATATACTATATAATATAAAAAATAATAAATATATAATTAATAAATAATATAACTAAATATATATATAGAGTATATAACTAATTCATATTACCTCACAGACTTCGTAAATTTTTTTCACCACCATAATATATATATATAATATACCCCACGAAAGTTCATAATCTAGGTTAACACCATATGATCTCTATACGACAAAACTGTTAATACAATAATCGAGTCTACATAATACACACCTGGAGTATAAACTTCTACGAACACTAGCATAATTTTCCTCTTAATATTACCCCTGAGAAACAGACAAACTTGCGTAATAAACAGATTAGCAAATACTACGCCTCTTTAAAATAAAAAACTTGTAAACTCCTCCATCATTCAATCCCTCGCTTCGTAGATTAGAAATCAAAGTGATATACTATATCATCGAAGGAATATATATAAAATATAAAATAGTTATCTATATATATAAATACACTATAATATATAAATTAATAACTAAAACTAAATATACTATATATGATAAAATATACAAATTATAATATATATATATAATAATATAAAATATATATATAGGATATAATATATCATATAATAATAATACGAACTTATAAATAAATATATTATATAATATATAATATATGATATTAGATAAATAATAATATATATAAATATATATAATATACGGAAACAACTGAGCTATATCAAATACAGAAACACACTTAATGTCATTTCTTGGCTTACTCACAGTATCACCGACATAACAGAATAGTTGCTATATATCATACATAGAATAGAATTAAAAAATATCCTAATAGATAAAAGATATATAAAATATATAAAATTATAATAAATAAATATTAATATTCTATTATATATATGATATGTATATATATAACAATATTATATTATATATATATAATATATAATATATAATATAAAATAATAATATATAATATATAATATTATATATAATAAATAAATGTGCTCATAAATGCTCATAGCAATAAATGAAAACTAAATTTTAAAATTGGCACATTCTCTTATAAATAATATATATAATCTACATTTTAAATAGAATTTTAAATATAATAATAAATATAATAGAAAAAATATTTTTAATATAATATAAAATATATAGTATATATAAATATATATGCCTCGTAAACCTAATGAATAACTGGAGTCACATCCACAATCTCAGATTGCATGCTATAACTTATTTATTTATGCTTTTATTCCTCCATGATATAAAAACTTGTCAATCATTATTTTGGAAGTTAAATTTGAGTAATACAGTATATTTATTATATTACATGAAATATAAAAAAACATATATATTTATAATAAATATATTAATACTTATATATAATATATATCTAACTATATAATAAATGCCTCTTATATATAGCATAAAGCCTACTACTTAATCCTCAGTATCAAGTAAAATGAAATCAAATTGATTTATGGTAATATATATTATATATATACTATATATACGATATAAATATAATATATACTAATATAATATAAACATATATTAATATAACCTTTATATAATATAACATATATAGTACAGTATAAATTAGATAGCCTTTCCTCTTTCACCTTCCCATCAACAGAAACAAATTTGAAGGAATGCTAAATTCATACTACTATTTATTATTCTCTCGACAAACAATTTCTTCTTTATCTTCTCTTGTTTCTAACAAATTTCTCAACTATGTTATCGAATGCAAATTGACTCTTTCATATCTCTGTCACCAAAAAATTCTCTCTCTTCTGCAAACATAAATATCTTGAAAAAGAAAATTTACAACACCAAAAGTCTTTTTTTTTTTTTTCTTCTTTAGAGTCGTCAATAAATCTGAAAATTTTTCAGGAATCAGATCAAGTCTGATATGATACTCAAATATCTCTAGATTTACAGATTCACCCTCCCCCACAACTGCATCTAACCCAATCTTTAAAATATCCCTATATAAATATCAACTATAACTCAGAATAAACCAAGAAATCCATTCACCATCTATAGCGCGCATCTAAACTAAAGGAAGTAAAAATACTCAATCTAGCCTTATATACATACAAGCAGACATCTCTATATCTTTGATTTATGCAAGAAACTGCGTGTCTGAATGTATGTATACACCTCCATGCTTACCTATACCATGTACACAAATCCTGGGGCAAAATTATACACTTCACACTTGAGTACGGAAAAAATGGCAATCTCATAAAGTTATGTATAATATTAACCTTACAAAACAATAATTATAGGGCAAAATGAAACAATTTAAACCTACTTATCTCACCTGTCTCATTTTATTTAAAGTTAATAATCATACAGTTTATTACAAGCCGAGACTTCGTTAAAAATAAAATACCAAACAACTGAAAAACATTACAGATAAACTGCGTATCAAGTGTTTAAGCCAGGCTCGTTATACAATCTTGCAAATTAATAATTACAGAACTGACTAACAAAATTAAGGACAATTTTGACAATTTAATTTAACTACACAGATAAATCATAATCATCAACTTTCCATGCTATAATCTAACACAGAATAACAAAGAAAGACTTGCAGAATATAAGTTTCTACACATGATGTAAAGCATGAATGTAATGATTCAATAATAATTAAATAATTAAAAATTATTCGAATTCTAATGACGCGTTCATATTTTTTCCATTACTTTCTTATCAGTAAAATAAAAAAAAACAAAAATACAAATAAACAAACCTGAACTATTCTATATATATATCTAAATAAATACCAAAAAGTAGTATTTATATAAATAATATAAAAATTTAATAAGCATATATTGATCATAATGTAATCCTAGCTTAACCACTACCTGACATGGAAGAAATAACTAAATTATATACCTATATATATAATATAGAATTATAATATATATAAGGACCTAATAAATATAATATAAATTAATATACTATATATTAAAATATATATATTATTATTAAATATAATAATATAAATAAATATATAGATAGGATAATATATATATAAAAATATATAATATATATAAATAGATAGTATATATAATTATAATATAATATTAAATATATAAAATATATAATATTATATTAAATAATATATATATATAAATATAGATAATATATAATAAATAAAAAAGATAGATATTGAAGGTGACTCTTTACAGTCATTCAGAAAAAAACTCAATTAATTTGCATATCCCCATCAGTTGACACACTGACCACAACTGGCATTAATATTCTCTCTCTCCTCTCGCTCTCTCCTCCTCTCTCTCTCTCCTTTTCTCCTCTTCTCTCTCTCTCTCTCTCTCTCTCTCTCTCCCCCTCATATATATAAATGTATGTAAATTAACTTTTTGAAAATCAGATTTAAAATAACAGCAAAATATATTAATGATACATAGGTACTATGATTCTGCTAAAACAACTTTCATAAATTTCGTATTTAAAACGACTCACTATGACTCATGACAACAAATTCAAACCCTTCTTTAAAACTTCCGAATTTCGCTTTCAATATATAGTAAAAGAAATATATAATAATAAATAATAATAAAATAAATAGTATATAAATTAATAATAAATATATATATAATATATAGATAATAATGATATATAATATATAAACATAATAATATATAATAATAATAAAAATATAAAATAATATATAATTATAAATAAAAAATATAAATAGAAAATATATATATAGTTAATATATATATTAATATATTAATTAGAAAAAAAAAATAATATAAATAATAAATTATATATAATAAAATATATAATAATAAAATATATATTATATAAATAGTATATAGCCTTGCATTGTTCCCAATAGAATGGGAAAATATGTATCAACAAGTAGTGGCAAATTGGAAAGTAAAGCTTTAAGTGACTTCCATTAGAAACAATATGAAATTAGAAATTATATAGAATGAAGTTAATACGTACAAGAAGTTTATTCACATAAACTAGTATTAAAAGGAAAAAAAATATGAACAGGTCTATGTCTAAGTTACATCAAATTAGAATTTAAAGGGGGGGGGGTCTAGGCCAAATGGTCGACAGGGAAAATCACACGACATAAACTTACTAGGTTACTAGGTTAGTATTAGTGTATTAGGGTATTTATGTAATAGTTAATAAGTTAATAATTAAGGTAACTAATTAAGTACATTAGTATAGTAGATCAGTATTAAGGTTAATTATTATACTTACTTAGTTAGTCTAGTTATATTACTTATTAGTTGTTGGGATCGTTAAGACACAAATACCTATTTTATAACAATGTCTCCATTTGACCACGTCGATCATCTTCCCTGTCGACCATTTGGTACTAATTTCCCACATCTCTTTTAGATGTTTTAAAGCAAAAAAAAACATACCGAGGCTAAATTCATATAATATAAGTTAGCGAAACAGAGAATTAAAGTTATATTCAATTATATTTTTACGTTTAACGGTTTACGTTACTCCTCATCCGAACGCTAAATTGGGGTTATCAACCTTAGTGCCTTAAGGAGTTTGGGGCTTAAAACGTATTTTTTCCCTTATTATTTTTTTTGGGGGGCCACGCCATTATACTATGGAAATACACTGGCACATATCAGCCTTAGTTTATAATGGACGAAATACAAACAAATAACCAGCGTCGGATTTTTGTTAAGGAACAAGATAAGTCATAAAAAATCATGGAAAATCTTGAATGAAACAAACTCCAAAAAGAAAATTACCTGTATACACGCAGCCAGCAGTTACCTACCACCATCACCCATCTAACTGACATAACTCCAAGAATGTGATTAAAGGAGTGACAATCGGAATAAAGGCAAAAGAACAATCCCACCCACCACCAGATACACACACCAAACGACTCTAGACTATATCTTAAAAAAAATTACGAACCAATAAATTCAAAATAAATGCAATACAAACTGCTAAGTCTGAAGAAAACAGTCACCCAATCCACAAACAAACGATAATCATTAAAGAGTGAAAGAGATTAGGAAGCTCTCATAACACAGACTAAGACTATCAAACTATAGCGAAATCCTGCATCAGCAATTAAATTAGCTAACACAACTTAAATAGTCAAACAATAAACCCCCCCCTCCATACCACCACACCACACACATATATTATAGGATATATACATCACTACCAACACACAACACACATCGCTGCGTCGAGTACATAAGACGATACCTAAATAATACATAATATATAATCTATACTAATTACTAATATAGTCTGAAATTTCGTTAGTATGTAAACACAAAGAACCGGAGCGCTCTAGACAGAGGCAATATATAACTATATATGAATATTATATAGAATATAAATAATTGCAAAATCTCCTCCAACGTACCGTCACACACCGAGCCACGCAAGCATAGTATATATATATATAATATATATATATATATAAAAATATAATATATAATATATATTAATAATATACTATATATATTAAGAACAAAGAATAAAAATTGGTAAACACCATAACTGCAGTATTTAAAAAAAATCATATTATAAAGACTGAAAAATTACTGTATAAAATTATGTTTCATTTAATGTATAATATCTTATTATAGCTGAATTTCATAGAATTATTGTACACACTTTTATATTAAACGCCACTACTTCTTAATGTCACCACAATTAACCAACTATCAATAAAGCTATTGTTCGTAAGCGTACTTACTAAACAATTTTATTGGCTATTCATTTTATTAAATTATTTTCCCTACCCCATTATGAGGATAAGTTACAAACAGCCGCCATATCACCCATTACTTTAGTCCTACAACTCAGTAAGATTATAATAAGATTGTTAATAACACATTTACTGACTTAACAAAACTATCATAACCTAATGTATTGTTCCAAAAAAATTCAAAAACTAAGAAAAAAATAAATTTGTATGTGTTCTATTCCGTTGGATTTGATGTCCAGCTCAAAACATCCATTATCTTTCAAAAAAAATTTGACTTTTTATACATACCATTAGCACCCACAAATATCAAATTACAATCGAACGCTCATAGATATCAAAGACACAAACATAACTAACTATAATGAAATCATAACAACCCACACTCCATAAACATCGCTAAAATTCTTGTTCTATTTGGGAATGATTAATCAACTGTTATTTTTGGTCTTTTCGTTATGTCTCGTTTTTCTTAGTTTAAAAAAAAAGAGGTACATAATTTCCCTTTCAAAAAAAAAACTAACATAAAATTATACAAGTAACACTGGCAATGCACGAGAACAACGGGCTACCGCGCTGGCATAACTTATAAGTAAGTACACTCTAAAAGTGCTTCATCCCCAAGCAATCTAAAAATACTATAAAGTTACCTCCCTCTAATAGCCTGCCGATAATAAGAGGAAAATATAATATATACTATAAGAATAATTAAATAAAATATAATAATAATAATGTAATAAAATAGATAATTTAATATACATAATATAAATAAAACAATATTGGAAAATGAAGGTTTATATAAGTAATTGATCAACCCAAAAAAACCCCTATTAAAATAGAGAAAAACCACCCCGGACAAACTGGCGCACGACGAAGCCGATCAGGAAGAAGCCCGTAATAGGATAATTAAATAAAGAATACAAACTAAATTATGATAAATAAATAATCTTAAAGAACGAAACAAAAATAAACTAACACAAGAAAGACTGAAGATAATACATTTTAATATGAGGAGAAGAAGTCAAACTATTAAAAAAACTAAACATATCGAAAAAAGAAAAATCTAACGAAACTAGAAAATGCCCCTATCCCTTTCAATTAAACCTGATACACACACACATACCTAACCATAAATATACATTAATTAATCACAACTATATGAATTCTAAATATAATACAGAAACTACCACTGAGACACACGACGGGAAGCGAGGAGAGGCGGCGAATGGGAGCCAGAGTATGAGCGATTAAAGCTCATAGCAGGGAAAGGCGATAGGAGAAGAGTTAGAGGAGACTCATATATTATATATGATAATAGATTATAAAATATCATATTACTAAGCAAACATTGTATGGAAAATATTCCAACTAAATCCCACAGATTTTCATGGAACACAATAGCTGATGGACACATCCCAATCACCTGAAGTCCAATCTATTCCCTGACATGACATTCTCTCATTATCAAGTCTCTCTCTCTCTCT
>JABUQX010065120.1:0-20000 GCA_015478945.1 Trachelipus rathkii
GAATACATGTTGAGAGAGAGAGAGAGAGAAGAGAGAGAACGAGAGAGAGAAGAGAGAGAGGGATGAAGAGAGAGAGAGGAAGAAGAGAGAGAGGAGAGAGAGAAGAAAAGAAAGGAAAGAGAGGATGAGAGGAGGAGAGAGACGACGACGAGGAGAGAGACGAAGAGAGGAGGAGAGAGAGAGAGGAGATTGAAAACGGAGAGAGACAGAGAGAGAGGAGAGGAGAGAGAGAGAGGGGAGAGAAGTAGAGCAGAGAGAGAGAGAGAGAGAGAGATTTATCACAAACTCGATCGACAATAATCGCGGTTAAACTCGAGCACAAAAATCTTATTCTTTTTTTGCCCTGGAGCGATATCATTTTGCTGATTGTTTTAAAACTGTTTGAACGGGCCCGTAGGAACTTTAATAGTAATATTCCTTTTTACTTAAATAAACATTTATTAACGCATGGCAAATTTCGTGTTACAGAACCAAGAGCTCAATATGGATATGACAAGGTGTCAAGATACTTTCTTAGAGAGGACCTCCACTTGTTAAATCAGACAAGTCCGTCTAAGGTTGTTAGCCGGTTATAGTCGATAATCTTCCGGTTCCGGCCGGAAGATTTTTCTTCTGACCGGAACTTTTTTTCAAGGTCCAGCCGGAACCAAAAATCTGTTTCGGTACATCCCCTTATAATATTATATATATATATATATATATATATATATATTATATATTATAAATTATATATTATATATATATATATATATATATTATATATTATATAATATATATAAATATATATATATATATATATATATATATATAAATATATATATATATATATATATATATATATATATATAGGGTTCCCCCCTAAATTTTGAATTTTATTTTCCTGACTTTCCTTTAACCAAATTCGCAAATTTTCCACTGACCAGCGTTTTTGCAGCTCTTGTTATTGTTTTTCTATGAACAGCGTGTTCGTTACTTTTGGCGTATAAAATATCTATTAATCATTATTGCAGCCTATTTTACTCAGTTCATACATTAAATTATTGAAAATTTACTTTAGAAACTGTTCATATCATCATGGATGAATTTAAAAAATATTTTATTTTTTTAGTAATCAGCCTATACCTTCCTCATAGCCGTCTAACAACGCACTCCTCTTTTATTTTTTCCAAAAGTAAACAGTTTTTTATTTTATACAAAAAAGGAAAATAAATTAAAGCTTACAATTTAATGACTAGGTGGACTAAACGTTCCACTGTTGATCACAAAATTCTAAATGTGAGAGATTGTGGTTAACTTTTTTCTTCTCAAGCTTTTTGAAATTTGATTTTTTTTTTATTTTATAGCGTCTTTTTCTGTTAAAGCTTCAGTTTTACAATCTTTCTCTGCTCTTCAAGTTTATTAGATCTGTAGGGATTATTTTTCTTTTTTTTAACCTGATTGTCTTCTTCCTCTTGGTTCTGTTTTGACTCTGAGATATTCTTCATATCTCCTATGGGCAGCTCTAACATTTGTCAACATTTATTGAGTTGATAGGAACTTATGAATACTTTCATGAGATCTCATAGCATTGTGCACTGTTCTTAGAGAAATCAGACTATGTTCTTTCAGATTCTCACTAAAATTGCAAAATTTATAGAAAACACCCTCCTTCCACTGTCCCATTTCCATGTGAAAATATCACACTTCCTTAATTTAATTAACTTTAACAATTTCCGCATAACATTGATTCCCAGTACTATAGAAAAAAAAAACTAATCAAGTCTCTTTAGAAAGACAATCACCATCCAAAAATATTTTGAACTTTAATTCAAGGGTAGATGAGCTTCACTCCAAAGTAGAGTGTATTGTGCTTTGCTTTCTAGAAAAATAGGGGGCAAGCCTGGTTAATCACATATTTACATGTCATCCCCAGTGATTTTAAAATTTTGAAGCTACTCGAATATCTTGAAACATTAATTTAAATGTTTCCCTTATATCTGGCACACGAGTTTAAAGACATTTTATCATCCACCACCTTTAATGCCCATAGTATTTCAGATCCTGTAACATCATCTTAAATGCAAAAAGATGAAACTGATTGATAAAACTGATTTTGGTTGGTTATTAGTAGAACACTCAGGGTCATTTACAATCGGTTGAGTATGATTAGAAGTTGATGGAATGGCATAATTTCAGTGCCACACACTTTCACTAAAATTTGTATTAATTATTAGAACACAACGAAAAAAGTTTTTCAATGATGGTGGTCCTGCAGAGTTGTGATTTAAATTCAGAGAGTTTCCCCTCTTGGAATGTTGAAATTCGGCTTTGGCGGTCCCATGTCAGATAGATCAAAGGTTCTTTTTACATACTTTACAGTATTGCCTTGAGAACATCAGTCCCTTTACCCAACCACCTATTAAACTGTGGTTCAGTTTTGACGTCCAAACCAGTGGTCGTTAAAGTTAGGTTTTTTTGTTGAAGTCATTTATTAAATAAATAAATAAATACCTCAACTGCACAAAAATCCAAAATCCACTTCGTCAAACCTCAAAAAAAAAAAAAAACACCTCAAAAGTATAAATCCCATTAAAAAGAAAAAAGATATAAACAGATTTAATCATAAGTCATACAGTCTCTAAAACACATCCATACAAGCCAATCACCTTCAATCAAAAAGATGAACTTGGAACACCTCTACGAACAGAATAGGGAGACTCAGTAGTAATAAGTAACTAAAAATAGAAAGAAACAGGATTAGAAGTAGATTTATGAATGTCATTCCTCGCCCATCCTTTTCATCCACTTATCAAATACATCTCTTTTCAACAATTATACAGTAAGGAAAAAATATATAAAAAATATGGCAACTTCACAAATCATTCTTCATGTTTTGAAATTCTAAAACTTCCCTGACTTTCAGCATATCTTTAAAACGTTTCCCTGACAATTTTTTCCTCTGACTTTTCCAGAAAGTGTGAAACAAACCCTTGCTGGAGTGAGAGAAATGTAAGTTGGCAGAGGCGAGAATAAAGGTGCCTAATAAGAGTGAATGGTGGGGTTTTTGTGAAGGGCTAAACTCAACCTGGGCCAAGGGGTGATCCCTACTTTGACTTTTGCAATAACTTCATCAGCCTTATGTATGAGAACCTTATCAAAAGCTGCTAAAGTCTAAATATATAAAATTAGACTTTAGCAATAGCTTTTGATAAGGTTCCCCACATACGGCTGATGAAGAAGTTATGCAATGTGGTATAGGTGGAGTGCGTACATGGTTGATTTAAAGAGTGCGTTGTGGAATGGAAAACGTGTGTACAGTTAACTAAATTGGCAAATAAGTCGATCATGGAAATAGTTAAGAGTGGTGGTGTCCCTCAGGGTTCAGTGCTGGGGCCCACTATCGTTCCTCATATATATATATGCCGTATATATATATAATAATACAAAGAAAGCACTAGCGCGAAACGAATTATTATATATATATATATATATATATATATATATATATATATATATATATATATATATATATATATATATATATATATCTTATATATAAAAAAAAAAAAATATTTTTTATATATATATATATATATATAATATATAGTGCGTTACATAAAGAGACCATTTTTTTTTGGCCTATAATTATTAAACTATTTTACATATCAGACTTTTATAATCATTTCCTGCAATGGCTAGTCCTAGGCTATATAGCCCTGTAAAATTATTTGTTTTGCTTTGAAAACTTTGGAAATTATTTGACCCCAAAGTGGTAAACAAAAAAAGACCACAATTCATAAAAAAAAGACCATGTAACATAAAAAAAGACCACCTTCAAAAACTCCCTTTAGAGTGCCCATATGTATTATTTCACATATACATATGTTTGAAGGTCTCAATTACTAGATATTAATAAAAAAAAAAAAAAAAAAAAAAAAAAAAATTGAAATTTAATAAAAAAAAAAAATTTTACCTCAGATTTCTTGAGCTCTTCTGATGGAATGTATAAGGCAATGTGCCAGTGCCGGATAACCTCCCTCCCTCCTAGAATAGGTTGACATGTTCTACACCCCTCCTTGAATTGGTTTAAATCCCCTACACCCCCTACTTAAATATTTTTTAACAAATATGACTATTTGTATTTTTTTTGAAATTGCTCCCAGAGCATGCGTGTTTGTTGCATGGTCTGGTTGTCAATTTTAATTGATTTTCCTGCTGATAAAGTATTCTCTATTGGCCCAAAGAATATTTGGGAAGCAGGGACAGTGTCTGGGACCACATACTTTTTAACACAGAATCGTCCATCACCTAGAAAACTAAGGAAATGGAATGATACAGTGCTAATGTCTTCCCCTTCATCGTGGGAAAATACATGTTGCGAACCTGCCAAGGTAATACTTGGTAGGTTTATCAAAGTTGACAGCAAATACCTTGTCTTTGGATAGTCCTCCAGTCCAACCTCTGTTCAAGAGGATCTTAACTTGTAACATGGAGTTCAACAATTCTTTGGCTATCATTTTCAAAAACATTAGTCCACAAATCTTCTTCTTCTTCTTCTAATTATATAATCAATGATATTTAGTAAAATATAATAATAATTAATAGTGCCTCACGATACTTATAGGAGATAGATTCTCATCATCTCCTAAAGTCTTGATCAGAGTTTGATTGATAAAGATTCATAGTTCGACATTTGTGAAGTAATTAGATTAATAATAATAATATAGTAATACACTCCGCGAAGGGCTGCGAGTCGCCCTCTGCATTATTGTCACCGCTCCAACATCTGTCCTTTTTTGCAGCGCCACAGAACAGTGCTGTCTTTCTGGATCACTAGCACCCTGCTAGAACTCTGACCACTTTACGTGTCGATATTCTGAGCTGTTACTCATATTCTCTATTTGCGTGCCCAATTTATTTTCTTGCAGGATGTTTATCTCAGTTAGGTTTATTTAATTATTGGAATTAACTTTCTCAAATTTACTCGATATAACGTAGGAGTTGAAATAATGTGGAAATTATTTCGCGCTCGAGGCTGGGGTGACATTAAGCTAAGCACATTCTTATGTCTTATATTACACTCTATCGTCTCCTAAACGACTCTCTCCCTTACAACCTGCCACAGATGGTTTTCGTCATATTTTTTTGTTGTATCTCTTTAACTAGTCACGAGCAGGCCCTAAGTTCTATAATTAAGCTTGATCGCATAGAGACACAACAAAAAAGTAAATAAATATATACATGCTAAATTACTAATGAAGATAATAAGGACCAGAGGTTTGCTTTATGTCTCTTGTTTTCGACACCCTAAATGAACATATCGACGAAACGTCACAAAATTGTGCTGATAGGCAGCGTGTGGTACCTCTGAGCGAGACCTCCACCGCAAAACTTGATGGCGCTGATTCAGCCATATCTATACTATTATATAATTATTCTTTTATCGTATATAAATTCATAATTTATATATTATATATTTATATTTATTTTATACTTAATTTAATAATAGTTTATTTTATGCACATTAAAAAGTATTATATAAGCTAATGAAAATGTCATATAATGTATACATAAAAATATAAGAATATAAAAAAATAGTTTGTGTAGGTTACAAAACGTAACTATTACACGGCTTAACATTGACCTAACCCTTTGAGGGTAAATTTACGTTATATTTCATATAAAGTTCATTTTTATTTTAATTTTATAAATTTTTATACTTATATTAATAAAAATATACTATTTATATTGTAAATTAAAATTAATTATTACTAATAAATTAAAAATGTTCAAATATTTAGAGTGGACGAATTTATCACCCTTCTAATAAAATAGTAGTTAGGGTACCAGTCACTCACCGTATATATCCTGTTAACGCATATTATTAATATATATATTAATAATGATAAGTACTTTGATGAGCTTAAGAGATCTTAAAATCCTCATCCATCCTAAATACCCTCGGAATAAGTTATATTTATGATTATACTTATCCGCATTACGTACGTAATTAGTCAAATCTACCATATAATATCCGTTAGATCATCTATTTAATAGTAAGTACAAAGATGGCTGAGTGACGCATTGCATAACACTCATATGTAAACAAACATAAATATATATTCTGTTTCGGAAACAAATTGTATATAATACTATATTTATATATTATATATGTCAAATATTATTTTTATATATTGTTTTTAGTTTCAAAATGTTAATCTTATTATAGGTGTTAAAAGAAATTTACAATAAATTTTTATAAGTGTGTCTAGATACTGATTTTATATTATAATAATAAAATCAATATAAAATAACTTTATATATTATATTAAATACATATTATATTCTATTCTATATATATAAGTATTTTTAAATAAATATATATCATATAAATAACATATAAATAATAAATAAAAATAAAAACTAAAACTCACTTAATATAACTCAGAAATACATATGTTAGAATCAGATAGAGTTGTAGGACCACTCGTCACTATAGTCATTATATCTCCCTGACTCCACAGAAACTCCGGAACATCCACCTTCGAATAACACAGCTAGGATATTTCCGTGTATTCTTCTTCGAAACCCACTTGTCAACCAGAGTAGGTCTTTTTCTTATATCATACCAGCACTCCCTCACACGTGCTCTCGAACCTGCTCCTCCTGGGTGGAAGTTAAAGTTAGTGGGCTAGCGATAATAAACGAACTACCTCTGTTACCTCACAGAAATCTTGCTCCGCTGTAGCGCCTAGTGTGATGAAAAATTTGGCAGGTATGGTGTGTATTCACATAATATCATAAATAATTACAGTGGTAGCACGAATTATCTCGGTAATATACTGTCATCGTTTCTTCATAAACATGCTAGCGCGAGGCAAAAATGCTTCCCAAAGAGAGACAAACTCATAGACTCACCAGAGTGGGTGCTCCTCCAATCAGAGGTGTGTAGAGGAGAGAATATTTGTAAATGGTTTAAAACCAATTTTCTCACTCTTACAAGAAAATAGATAACACACTAATAAATTTTTCAAAACCATATTTTTCGTAACACCCTCTATTTCCATCCTGAGATAATATTCAATTCCGAGCGCATTGATCAAGACTTAGGTTAGTATATCGGCGATACTTGCGTCTCAAGTCTATTTTATTTTATCTTCCAACTCTTATTAATATTGCTGTAGCATATCTCACGTGTACTATTATCTCTATGTTACGTCGTCTTAACATACATCTGAGGTCCAGAGTTATACTCTCTTTATTGTTTGAGAGAGCAGGGACTGTTATCAAATATGTCATTTTGTGAATAAATATTCTTATAGAGTATAAAATGGACATCAAAATAAGATTTATATATAGTTATATACTACATACTCGTTATAATATACCACATTAAAAATAATTTCTAGTTAAATTTGTTAAGATATAATCTATTTTATTTATTTCTGAAAACTACTCAGATATTATATATATTATATGTTGGAATTTCTTGTAAGCAATCCTTAGTAATTCTGTCAATTGAGATGTATGCAATGAGTAAGTAAATGAAGAAGATATAAGAAAGAAGATATAAGAAGAAGTAATATTAAAGGATTTTAGGAGGAGAAGCAAGAAAGAAGAGAACAGAACATATCTCGCTAGATACGTATATACGTTGTTTTTGAGTGCTAGTCCTCTCACTCTCCCACTAAGTGTGCCTACCTCGCGAGTTAGGAGAGCTCCTGAAAGAGAATAGGTGAGGATAATAATTGCAAAATAGAATCTTGCCATACTACGTGGTTCTTGAGAGTGGGGTGGCGACGTAAGACGCTCAGACATGTAAGTGTATCATAGTACACATAGCGCTCTTACTCCAATTTGGTGATAACGTGATGATATGTATATCCTCTCTATAGGCACATATAGAGTGTCTGTGCCATAGAAAACATTATATTTTTGGGTGTCGCATTAGTGAATAGTGCCACAGTAATGTGTCGAAAAGTAGACAGTGAATCAGTGGTTGGAAGCAACGAAATGAAATAGCCATGAACCTAGAAGATGCTGGGGGATGGCAACTACGGTTCTCCATCAATTAGAAAGGAAGTCAGATAATGACCGTGAGTTAATAAGTAGCATATATATCAGGTGTATATAGTTAACACATGAATTCCTTTAACCTAGAGAAAATACACAGTAGCAATGTCTCCACAAGATAGTTAGGTGCAAGTTTTGTGTGGTCCTTACCAGATATGTGGAGAGCGTCCTACTTGCTGAATGATGAGTTCATAAAGGCATAGGAGTAGAACTGTCAGCCAAATATAGCGCTCGAGAAAGGGAGTGCAACAATAGAGCAGCAAGAGGTTATGCATTTAGCATGGGAGATTCTAGAGTGTAAGACGCTTGAATCATCGTGAGAGAAGGAACGTGTACGTGGTAGGAATGTTTTAAGATAATATGGTGCGAGTTTCCGTTCAGGAGAGTGAGCGCATATGAGATAAACGAAGTTTACAAAAGATAATGTCTGACATCAGCATTAGAATGGAAAAGTGCAAGACCATATGAGAACTTGCTCTCCGTATATAGAGGATAATGATCGCTACAGAGAGCGCGAAACCAGGGTACTGGGGACTTAGTAGAAAATTAAATAGCAACAAAAAACAAGAAGGAGGAGTTATTGAGTGCTTACCAGATCAATATCTGACTTTTTAATAATGGACAAGCATTTTAAAGTACGCATCTATTGAAATGGGATAAAGTATGGTAATGCATAAAAGTGGAGTTGGTATTATGTGTTAATCAGCTGGTTAATTTTGACCTCAACTCAGCCACAGGATGTCAGGTTTGGTGGTGTATTAGTATCATTCTAATAAGTGTCACTCTAAGGATTATACACTGGAGACTCACGTGGTGAGCTTTTAAGTATGATATCTAGACGCTTTGACATGCTCGCTAGAGTCTCTTGCTAAGTTGACATTATAGTCGTGATGGTGGGATATAGAATGACCAGCTGCCTTTTGACTTGTGTGTTGTAGACTTAGGTGAGAACAATTCCTAAGTGTAGTATTATGCTTCAAATTCAGATTCTGCCGTCCTTTTGAGCTTCTCCAGGTATCGGAAAACGTCGAGCACGAGCGAAGGGGGCCACACCCGTGGTATCTCTGTGGTGGAGAAACTGAAGTTTTGTAAGGGTGGAGAGCTAAAGTAGTGATTGGGTGCAGATATTGTGTGATGGGCAAATTCCTCCTATCGAGGGCGTGTTTGTAGACCTTTGTGGTGAGATAATCATATGTTAGTTAAGCTGAACAATGTGCTTATGGGTGGCTTGTTGGGGATTCGCATTTGCACCGTGTGATATTGTTTCCGAGAGTAGAAGAGGAGTGATCCGGAAGAAGTAAATGTATGGAGATACATGTTGGTGACTTTGCTGAATTGGTCTCTAGTTAGCTTCTCGCCATGTGTTTGATGGTGGCCCGGTTTATTTGAGTGAAGCGTAAAGATGGCTGCTTTAATCCACAGGAGCATTTTATAGTTTGTGCTAAATAAGTGAGTATGTATGAGATAGCTGCCCCTAAAGTAGGTATTGTCGCGCGTGTCTACAGTCGAAATGTATGCAATACTGTTGCAGCTTCTACCGTGAGCATCTCTTCTGTGGAACGAAGCGACTGAAGTTGCTTCATCTAAAATGGGTAGCGTATTAAGGGAAGGCCGGTGAATTCCCCGGATATAATGGACTATATATAGCATTATATCACGTATATCCAGTCATCCAGACTCTGTACTACTTCTGTGACTGATTATCTGCCTGATCTTCAAATGCGGATATTTGAATGGAGACGGCTTACCCCTCGAGTTGCTGTGGGAGAGAGAAGGTGGGTAGGTGTTGTATGATAATGATCTCCCAGGAAATAACAGATATAAATATGAGCTAGTGTGCCTCGCGATAAGTGCCGTGCACGAGAACTTTTTATTTATATGAGAATAATTATTGCATTATATCAAAAACTGCTAAACGCTCAATAATTCCAATTTCAACATATATCTGAATTATAAAATTGTCTCTCAAAACATAAATGAGAACCGCCGAGTCTTGGGAGTGCGGGTCAAACATTAATAGAATTTTAAAATGGCGAGGCTCCATGTTAGTGGATTAGTGCCTGGAGCAAATGGTGACGTGTCGCGTCAGCCGCGAGGGCCCATTTGTAAACACTTATGCGCTATCGTCATACAATACACAGGTTTTTAAACATGCTGCCGGTTTGGCCAGTCTGTGGAATATAATAACGTAGTAGGGTCCATAGATGGTGTGAAGGAATGGCTCCACTTAATATATTAGGTTGAATATATAAGGGTTAGGGGAACCCCTCACCCCCCCGAACCAAAAACTGGCATAAAGCATTAAGATATAAATTGTATATTGAACAAAATCATTTTCAATATTGTTTTACATCCATAAATTGTTATTTCCTCGTTGCGATAACCCAAATATTATGTCAATTAGCACATAAATTAAATAAAACTGTATAATTAATCAGTATAAGTTATATATTCATCAAGTGTAGGCTTAATATAACTTGCATTATGGAGATAAGAGTATTTCACATAATGACCACGAGTTAGAATAAATTAATATATATATAAACCCATCTAGAGCTGATTCTCATGATCATATCACAGATATAAGTGGTCCAAACTTATAGGATACTAAATCTTCTTCATTTTACATTATTTCTGCGCTATCTATACAATTCTTGTGTACATTTCTTAATTTGTCAAAAATATATATATATAGCTATAATATTTAGGATTTTATGACTGTTAAATCATGTGAAAAATAGATACCAAAGAGGGAGTAATAGAATAGTAATCCACCAAATCATCTAAGAACTGATGAAAACAAGTACATTAAACAAAATTAAATCGCTGCAATCTAAAAATATATAAAAATAATTGAAACTTGAAATTATTTAGTTTCAAGTTATAAAATTAGTACAAAAAGGAGTATGAATTATAATATAAATCAATAAATATTGTTATAATAATTACCACTATCTCAATTACGTTAAAATCGGAAACTTGCGCAAATTGGGGTAGGGCTGGGAGGAAGCTCCGGTATGATGTGCTGGGATTTTTTTTGATACTATTTGCAATACTACAGATACAACCTGAACCCCTTTCCCTCTCGTGGCTCTCTCATGGATTACTATCAATGGTATATAGTATATATGGTAAAAATATAGCTTTACCCTAAATATTTCCGAAGTTTGATAGTTTATATCTAGTCTTATTGATTGACTAGGCTAAGTTGGGAATAACCTAGAGTCCTATATATAGCTTTTGAGTTTTTGAGTGACATAAAGCGTATCTTACCACTTAGATGACTTACTCGCGCAGTCATTTTATATATATTAATATAATATTAATATTAATTATTATTATTATATTATATATTATAATATAATATATATATATAATAAATATATATTATTATATATATAATATATATATATAATTATGGCTCACAATAATTGAGAATGTGATGTATTTTTTTGTTAGTACACTAATTATTTGTTATTACCCTATAGTAGATTATGTAACCTATAATAATAAGCAGACCTCTATAAAACATGTTAATTATATAATTATTTATTGCATATTTCTACTGTAACTTTTTAGTAATTAAATTTGAATAAGTAGTAATGTTTTATTTGTGAGAGTGTTACAATATATAGAACATAGGTAATGGAGATAGTGTGTTTTGGTTGGGACATGCATGAAAGACATCACCCAAATCATGTAATGAGTTATATAAAACGTTATAAACATGTAATAGGGCATAATAAACCAATATAATATAATAATATTAGTATTTATTTCGTATATTATCACCAATATACTTTTAAGATTTGATTTTTAGCTCAATATAGTTACTCTCTCCAAAATGATTGCGTGTCTCTACATAAAATAAAGTGTTCACTAGTACATAGGTATCTTTCCAAATTTATCTCTCGATTGAATACTTTTCTTCAACAGTTAGGCAGAATTTTGCTCCATGCAATAACTCCAGAGAGACTTATGATGACAATTATGCTCACGGTTACAGAGAGTAATGCGAGTAGATGTGATACTACATGATCGAACATATAGTAGCGACCGGCTAACAGAAAGTAAACAACTGAGTTGATTTGATGTCCTTTAATTTTGGCGTATATGCATACAGAATACAGGTGAATGAATTACTCAGGTCTGGGTGTTTTTGGCTGTGTGTTGACGCTTTTTGTTATCGGATCGAGAAGTTGTTTTGTGTTTTATTGATCAAAGTGGGCTGAAGCATGTAGCGAATTGATACCAGTATATATATAAATGTGGGAGGTAAGCCGTTGATGATGTAACACTCGGATTGAACGATTGTGGTAAAAACAACTCTTCAGGAAGAAGCACTTTGAGCGAGTGTCAACCATCACGAGATGTCTTTACCACGGGGAACAACTGAGAGAATATTAAAGATGTTGAGAAGAGAATGAGCCGTGTCACGAAACAGTGGCGTTTCTTCCCGGAGGCTGCTTAGGAGTCTTCAGTGGTGCTTAGCAGCCTCCTGCACCAGAAGCCACCAAATATATATATATATATATAATATAATAATATATAATATATTATATATATATTATATATATATATATAATACTCATATTATATATATAATTATATATAATATATATATATATATATATATTACTATATATATATATATAACACTAACATCAGTAACAATATTACCATTAATAACACTATTATTATCCATAACATTAATACTAACACTAATTATTAACTATCACTATTTTCATTAACACTAGTTTTATCACTAATAATTTTATATTATTATTATTAATACTAGGACTATTATCATTATTACTTGTTTTATCCTAACTATTAGGACTTTTAGTGCGATTCCCAATCTCTAGCAAACCTTGTATTGAGCCATGAAAAATTGAGGCCAGATTTCGGAGGGGGTGTTAACGACTACGCAGCTCACAACTCAAATTAGATTTTATTTTAAATTATTTTTATTATATTAGAGAACGATATTGTGAAGAGATGTACATATTAAAAACAGGACTGTGGAACCAGAGTCGGAATCAAGGCCGGGGCCGGGGAAACGGTAAATTTGGAGAGGTTGTGTGATAGAAAATTTTCTAGGAACACGAGTTTGGGTGAAAGGCCGTGTGTTCATTATAGCTGGAATCGGATTCGAAAATTCAAAATCCGAATCGGATCTGGATTATCTTAAAACCGATTCCGCAATACTTGATTAGGGAGCAAAGAGTCTGAATAGAGATTGCAAAAAGCTTATTACAAAATTAAATGTTGATAATTCCGAAATTTGAAGCTCAAAAAGTCGAAAGTAAGCAAAAACATAATAGCGAATAACAAAGTAATAAAATAATAACTACAAGTATTCCTACAACAAACAACAAAACTGCTGAGTGTCTGTTCAGAAAAAGTGTTTGAAAGCTTTGATTATTTTAAAAGCTAACACACCACACACCACACATACACACACACACACATATTATATATACTATATACTATATATATATATATATATATAATATATAATATATATATATATATTACTTAGCTATATATATATATTATACACGAGTAAATATATATATATATATATATATATATATAATATATATATATATATATTATATATTATACTAATACATATATATATATATATTTAATATATATATAATATATATCATATATATATATATATCTATATATATATACCTTATATATATAATATATATATATATATATATTAGTATAGTATAATATATATTATAGTATATATATATATATAGATAATATATATAATATATAATATAAATATTAGATCCATGATCTGATATTAGACATCAACATTTTCCAAGGTCTTTCTTTGGTCGGCCCTTTTTAATTGCAAGATTTGTCATTTACCTTATTCCTGCTCTCTAATACCCCTCATAAAAGTATTATATCCTTGGACCCAAATCTTGAGATTCCAAATTACGTTACCTCTGGTAATTTGGTGTTCTCACACTAAAAAAAATTTTGATATGGTATTTGAGTCAACAGAGGAGCTTTGCAATAGCTTGGAATGATATTACTTGGAAAACGTACAATATTTTATGAAAGACATCTTTGTTATGCCCAAAGATAGTCAGAGGTCACAAAAGGTTAAAGAAGGTGTATAATATGTGATTTATTTGTTCTATTTTAAAATAACGGTTTTTAATCTCTTTTCGTTTTGGTTAAACAGAAGAGAAATGAATATCCATGGATGTGAACCTCCATGACACTCTTACAGGTAAAATTGTTTTTTCTCTTCTCAGTACTATCTCATATAACTTCAATAAACTGGTCTCTCTTGGTTTTAATCCAACTGGTAGTTCTATACTACCATTGAAGAAGATATATTCTCTGTGAAAAATAATAACCCTTTCAAGGTAATATAGAACCATCAGTCGGAATACGAGTATAAAAGTCTTTCATTTTTTTTTTTTTTTTTTTTTTTTTTTTTTTTTTTTTTTTTTTTTTTTTTTACTGACAGTTCTATACTATCATTTAAGGAGTCATTATTCTTTGAAAAGTATTTTATTTAGATATTTGTGTCCTTCTTCTCTTTCTCCTTGTTGTTGTGGTATAGTTTAACTTGAGCGCACATATGCTTGATTGATTGCGACACCAACTATAAACAAATGAAAGAAAAATGATTGATCTGTGTAACGTTTACTCGTAATTTATGGGGGGAAGGAGTATGCTATTCTGAGATGGTGCTATGAAATTACTCTCCTGCCTAAATACCAATTCGTATCCGTGCGGTAAATGCGTAAACGTCTTTCAACAGAGAAGATAGGCAGTCAATCTGATCCTTTCAGCTGTCAGGATAGAGCTGTCACCCGTATTATCTCTCAATCGCTTAATTGTATCCTTAATTCTCGATCCCTTGACATTTACAAATTAATTCTCTTCTTTTGATTATCTTCTTGATCTTCCTGATCTTCTTGATTTGTGGTTCTCTTTCTTCTTATTTAATTTATTAGAAATTTAAAGGCTTTCATTTTGATTTTTTTGTTTTTGTCTGTCAAACTCACTAGCAGAATTTAGACATAATTTATACATACTGTATATTATATATATATATATATATATGACTATATATACTATATATATACTATATATATACATATATTATATAAGATATATTATTATTATATATATATTATACTGTATATCATAAATAATATAATATATATATATAGTAATATAGTATATATATATATATACTCATATATATATATATATATATATCATATATAATATATATATACTATATATACTATAACTAATTATATACTACATATATATGTATATTAAAATATATCATTATTATATCATAATATATATACTATAGTACTCATATACTACTACTAACTATTATATACTATATACTCATTACTATATATATATATATAATAATATAGTGTTTAATATTTTTTATACCTACCCCCCCTATATATATATATATATATTATATATATAATATACTTTATATATTTATAATGTAGGAGATTCTATTACGTCTAGGCTACTCCCCTCTATATATATATATAATATATATTTCACTTATATATATTCTATACACTAGAATATGTAATTCTAAAAATATATCAATAAATATATATATATAATACATATATAATATATACTATATAATAATATATTATATATATATAATACTATATATATCTATTATATAATATATATATATCATATATATATTATATACTATATATATATGTATATATATATAATATATATATATATATATATATATATATATTCACTAAGCTAGTGGTTTGTAATACAAACAAATATAACAATATATCTAATAAAGTAAAGGAGTAAAAAGTGTTAATAATAAAAAAGTAAATTTTTAACTTTTTATGTAGGAACCTAAACAAAATATAAATTTCTAATAATCAATTTTATTTTCTTGTTAAATAAAAATATAAATGAATAAGTAATTGTAATTTAGTTTGGTAATTTTTCCCTTATAGTTTTAAAATTTTCAGATATAATTAATAAATTTAGTAAGTATGACATGTAAAGGGCAAAATAAAAGTTAAATAATAATATAAATTAACTGATCTTTTCAAACAAACTTCAGGTATTTAAACTTGACCTAAGAAACATAAGAAATGCAAAAAGCAATAACCTCCCCATAATTGGGGCATTCTAGGACAAATAAACTGAAAAAAATTTAAGTTTACATAATTAGGTCTCAGAGTTTGATGGAATTTGGCATATAGGGCTATTTTACTTTGCAAAACCACTGTGATTCAAATGAAAATATTCTGCGCAGCTACTTTCTGAGCTCTGGGTGTCCAAACCTTTCTGAGTTCTCCACCTTTTAAATTTGTGGACCTATATTTATCTGTTTTAAAAATAAAAATAAAAACATATATATTTGGAATCAGAAAGACCAGACGCTTCTAGCGGTGATAATAGTTTGATTCTGCAAAGAACAGATAGGAGGTTTCTCCATTTTAAATATTTCCCAATTCCTTCACCCCCTTGGAAAATGAAGTCATTATTTTTTATTTTTTAAAATAAAATTTAGTTTTTCATTTATTAAATTAAACAATTACAATATATATATTATATATATATATGTATGATATATATATATATATATATTATTAGTATTATATATATATATATTATATGATTATCATATATATATTATATATTTATATATAATAATATATATATATATATATATATATATATATATTATATATATATTATATATATATATATATATATATATATATATATATTAATATATATATATATAGAATATTAAATAGATATTTTAAGATGATTTTTTGATTTGTATTTGTTGGTGAGGGGTGTTTATGTGAATTGTAGGTCGGTGTATTGGGTTTGTATTTGTGGGTGGGGTGTGGTGTGATGATTGTTGCGTGGGTCTAGGTTAGTGAGGGTTAGTGTCAGGTAGATAGGATAATGTTATTGTGTTTGTTGGTTTTGTTGAGAGGTTTTTGTGGGTGGTGTTAGATAGTTTTTGGGTTGGAAGTTATGAGAGTATTTTTTGTGAAACAAGTTGTGTTTTGGTTTGTTGGTGTGTTGTTTTGTTTTCGTGGTATATGTGTGCTAGTTGTACAAGAGCAGATGTGATGTAATTATATTTTAAAACAAAATAAATTTAATTAGTAACATATATATTTCAAAGATTCTAATATATTTATTTGCATATTCCAACGACATAATTTTACTATGGAGAAATATTATATGAAATATTATTGCTTAACAAACGTTTTCTTCAGTTCATTTTTTGAAAATGAAATGTTGCATCTTATTAATTATTACCTTTAATTATTATTAAAAATTTGACATATCATCAATTTATTGATAATAGTAATAATTGTTTTACCCTTGTGGATATAAAAATTGAATGCTGTAATCTTCAAAGTTTTCATTATAAGATAAAACAGATCCTACTCACTTCTCATCTTTGCAAGTACAAAAAATATAGTCTCCAATATATGGTTTGATAGGGACTTCATAGATACTTTACATCTTGCTATTTGCCTTTCATAACCGATACTATTGCATTACAGTTCAAGAACTTAACTTCAATTTGTTCCAGGGACAAATCAGTGAAATTTCTTGAGTTCCCATAATGGTCATTACACTATTAAATCTTGCGTTAAGGAATCTTTCCTTTTTTTCTATTTCTTCAAAGGTTCTATAAAAAAGGTAATTTTATATTTTAATGAAAATCACACTTTCTCACTTCAATGTCTCTTTTATCATACACGTCTTATCATACGTATTGTGCTTATTACTTAAACTTAGAACAAACTTCACGAATAATATACATAAGAATGACTGTCTAAGGCTATGTAAATCTAAATTAAGCAAGTTGGACTCGTATTCCGTAATTTATGCTTCTACTCGTTACAAGAATACAAGTAGAGATGGATGTTGTAGTTGACAAATTTGTTCTTTAAAATGGTCCAATTTTGTATATGGGGCTTTCCAGTTTTGCCCAAAACTTGAATTGGCCATAATTTTCTTTATTTTCAGGCGATTTTGACCAAATAAATAGCAAACTGCAGCTTTTTCTGACCTCTAAAACGTCGATTTCCGGTATTTCTCTGTCTCTATTGATTTCCATTATATTTAAATTTTTTGAAAAATTATGTTTTTGATAAAAAAGTTCACGTTCTTCAATTTTTGCCGAAATTATCTGAACTATTTAAAAATGGATCTTTACCTAAAAATTCCCACATAAGCATTTTGATTTTTAACTCCAGATCCCAGCAATGGTTGTATTCCGAACCCTTAACTGTTTTAGGATTTGAAAAAAAAAAAATTGTAATTTTTTTTTTTTTTTTTTTTTTTTTGATCATTCGATGAGCATGAAATTTTCAAGGCATTTGTAGTCAGGAGAGATCCGCAATTTTTATTTAGATATTTTTTTTGTAATGTACAACAGTTTTGCCTATGGACATGAAACAAATTTTCAAAAAAATTATTTTGGAAATTTTTAAAATATATTTTTTGAGTATACAAAGTTATCTAAATAAAAAATAGTGTTTCTCCTCCGACTATATACGCCCTGAAAATATGATAAGGAGAACTAGCAAGAAAAAAGATTATCACATTTTTTTATTTAAAGAAAAAAGTATAAGTATTCTTGAAAAAGTTAAAAATTGCGATAATTTTTTTTTACTAATCCAATCAATATCAAATTTCCAGGGCGTATATAGTTTGGGGAGATACATCTTTTTAATTCAAATAACTTTTTGAATCCTCAAAAAAAAAAATTAATTTACGGTTTAATTCTTTTTTAAATTTGTTAGATGCTAAGAGGTAAAAACTATTGCATATTCCAAAAAATAATTTAAAAAAAAAAACTGCAATTGCCCTGAAAATTTCATGTTCATTGGATGACCAGAAAAAAATTATTGCCTTTTATCATTTTTCAAAACCAGAAAGAGTTGGATTCGGAATTAAACCATTGCTTGGATCTGGTGTAAAAAGTAAAAAAAAACTCCAGTGCTAATATTTATATAATAAAACCATCTTTATAGTAGTTCAGGTTTCAAGTCATTTCGACAGAAAGTGTAGGACTAGGACATGAACTCCTTTTTGTCAGAAACAAAGTTTTTCAAAAAAATAAAAATATAAATAAAATCAACAAAGAGACAATAAACACCGAAATTCAACAATTTAGAGTTAAAAAAAAAACTTGAGTTTGCTTTTTATCTGGTTAAAATAGCCTGAAAACTAAGAAAATCGTTCATTGCCAGTTTGAGGCTAAAAACGTAAAGCCTCATAGCCAAAATTAAACCCTGCCCCTATTATAAAATATCTGGAAATTTAAGAAAAATCGAACATTTTAGATAAAAACGAATTTTTAAATTTTTTTAAAGAATATTTTATCATTTCAAGAACACGCGATTTTTCATTCTTTTAAGAATTCGATATTTTTAAGTCAGTTTGAGAATATATTTTCTATCCCCAAATTCATTTTTCAATCACTATTTAAGATATGGATAATTTTGTTTCACTTGAAACAAATTAGATCTCTAAATTTGTGCAGCATAGGAACAACTAAGCAAAACTTTCGAAAACACTATTGAAAATTATATAATTATATATACTGTACATATATATATATATATATATATATATATATATATATATATATATATATATAATATATTATATATATATATATATTTATATATAAAAATATATATTTATATATAATATAATAATTATATATATTTTTATATAGTATATAATATATATTTATTATTATTTATATTATATATATATATATAATATATATAATATATATATTATATATATAAATATATATTATCTATATATATATATTATATATATTATATATATATATATTAGTATATATATATATTTATAATAATTTAATAAAT
>JABUQX010065120.1:27500-28705 GCA_015478945.1 Trachelipus rathkii
TAACAAAATACCCTCATATAAAATCCAAATGCATTCAAGACTTTGTCCCTTTACATCCACAGGATTAAGCACCAGCCACCTTTCTGTCATTTACAACTTTCCTATACATTCTGCGTCTCCGTTCCTTTTCATCCACTATACTCTAATATTAAACTCGACACTTGCAGCTGCTCATCCCCGGTTCCTTTTTAAAAGACAAATTAAAAGAAAGGCCCCCTTCAACCGAGGGACTGGCTCACTTACGACCCAATAACCTTGACGCCTTATCTACACTTACTTTCGAACCCCTCATTTTACACACCCTGCCAAACCTCTCTACCAATCCCTTTCAAACTCTTTTCAGATTCCCCACACAAAACAACTCATCGCATATACATGGTGGGGCACATTCCACATCTCTTTCATTCTTCCATCATTTTAACCCTATCTCTCTGCACCCACCACCCCACCCCCCACCCCCACCCCCACCCCCTCTAATTCTTTATAACCCCATCCCTATAACAAAATTGAATCGCCAGCAGACTAATACATCTGCCCCAGCCCCGCTGTCATTAATTTTAACAATACTTCTCAACTCCATTTATTCTTACGCATGCTTTCAACTCTTCCGTCCATAACTCATAACCTTTTTGATTCATCAAGCCTACCACCAACACATATACAAAACATGTCATGAGAGCTTCCTATCATCTAATCATACAACTGTTGCAATCCACAAAACCTAAATACACATTTAATCTTTTTCTCTATTCAATTCCTCAATTTATTGTTCATTGTTAAAGCTTTAACTCCCATCCCTCTACCATTTTTAATGCACTTTGTCTTCACACAATCAGTCCTTTAGTACTCGACGCATTCTTCGACCAAAAAATCAGCATTATATTCTTCTAACAAATCAAAACACTGTCTGCTATGAATCCTACAGTTACCCTTATCCATCCCTACCCTTATATAAGGGTATCATGAATGCCTCTCCTCCATCCAGTCGAACATAGGCTTTGGGTTTATTCAACTTCAAATCCCTCAAGTCACCATCCTTCGCCTCGGACTTCTTGATCAATTTCAACAGTTAATTATTCATCATTATCGCAGATTTTCATTCTTAAACTTCTCCACTTTAACCCATTACCTCTCTTCGTTACAAATGACTTCATCCAAAATATTACATACTTCTTCTTGCAGCATCAAACCCATCACACATTCCC
>JABUQX010065121.1:0-23752 GCA_015478945.1 Trachelipus rathkii
GTGATGAGAGAACGGACTGAGAAGCGGAGACGGATAGAGCAAGAGAGTGGATCATAGGGCCGGTAAAATCGACGCAGAGGGAGCGGCACCAGAGGCATTGACCTATAAAATCCACGCGTCTAAAACTCAGGTCATTCTATTGGGCTTAAAAGTTTTTTTTTTTGAGTTATGTTGTTGTTGCAGCAGATATTATTACCTAATTGTTTTTTTCATTTGTTATCTTTTTCTTAATTATTGTTTTGTTAAATCTTATACACAAAACCAAAAGTAGAATTTATTAAAGTATATCCAACCCAATATAGACCTAATTGACTAAATTCCTCGACTAATATCTTTTCAGACAAAAAGACGCTTCTGCACTGCTCATATTTCATGGGAACTCAGGGTTTGGTCTGGTAGCCAAAGACAAGATCGGCAAGCGAAGCGGTTGAGCAACTCCCGGTTCACGCTACTGTGTAATGAAGTTTTACGTTTCATCGCTCTCTTTTGGCCCTTACCCAAACTTTACCCAACAGAACGATTGCATCAAATGACCTATTACTTATCTATGTCTTGTACTCGATTTTGATAGACTCATACACGCACCACAGTTAGCCGTAAGCCTGAAAAATTAACGATAATCATGTTTGGGAGTGTTTTCATTCTTCAAAGACCTCGAAATTATTCATTCTTGCTACCGTCCTCTAGAGGAAGAATAAGCGAGGTAAGCGGGGTTCCGGATACTCGTTTACTAAAAAGATTACACCCAGATGTCTTTTCCGTTGTGACATGCTTTACTTATTGAAAAGTTTTTTGTTGAATTGACTAAAGATAATATTCCATTTAATATACTATATATTATTGACAAATCGTGCTAATAATATCTATTATATATAATATATATATATGATTATATCATAGTAGTTATCATACCCTATAATTAATCATCCATAATATAAGTTATATCTATATTATGATTAAATACTATATTAAATAATATTATTATATTATCATATAAAATTAATATATATTTTCCATTCACAGTCCCCACTTAAACTGAAGGGTGCAGTGCTGTCTGGTGTGCAAAGTTTGCAAATCGTGAGGGGGCCACGAGAATGAAGAAATAGTTTGATTCTTATCAAGTTATATGAATTGGAAAGCACTACAGGTTGCTTTCAATGTAAATTGCAACACTTCGATAACGGACACTCTTCCATGTACTGCCTTCCTTCTCCATAGTGTCCAATCATGCCCAGTTAATCTGTTTCTTTTCATCCATACTGAATTTCCACTTTGATATGTAGCAGGCTCCTTTTACTCCGTATCAACACTTGCCCTCCATTTGAGAGTTTTTTAACCCTTCTCCCTAATTGTCTATCAACGTTCGAACCACTGAAATATCTTACTATAGAACAATATATCATCATTAAATCTATGCATAGTATCTGCGTATATACGGTTTAACATGAAACATGATGTGAGAAATCTGTATTTCAAAACAATTTGCTCTTAATCCGGCACATATAATCTATATATTCTTAGCTGATTTCTATTTTTATCCCTTTGATCTTTCAACTGCCATGAAGATAGCGGTGTAAACCGTTTTATTTTCCAAAATGCTCAACTGTATTTTTGTTCATTTTAGAAGTTTTATAGCCCACGATCTCACATAACATACCAGAACAGTTCTGAATTTACACATCAGACAATTTTCATTTTTACGGCTTCCTTGTCTTTAAATTAGTTTTTTTCCATAACAGTTTGAACAATATTTTACACTCAAGCCATTTCCAATTTTTTTACCTTTCCTTGTTAAATCGTTTCCTTTTATCCATAATTTTCTTTGCTTAAAAGAAATTTTGTGTCATGTACATATCAAAATCAAATTCAAGAGAATTACTTCCGTAGTCTGTCATATGGACATGGGTAGTTACATTAAGACTTAAAAAGATGATGTATTTATCTAGAGTGAGAAGAAATTAAAACAAATAAGTGTTAAATGTGGTTCTCGAAAGGGATGTATTACCGTCCTCTTGGAGCCCATGAAGTATTTTACGGTTTCAGATGTTCAGAATTTATTGTTTTAAGAAGTAAGCGAATTCTTAATGATTGAATTCATTTAAAGATTAAAATCAGCCTTACATAATAATCTATGAACATAAACCATACCCTAATAGCTGGTTTATATTTCTTCAATAATAATAATATTAAGAAATGGTCCAAAAGAGTTGATAATATTTATTAAAGAAGAATGAAATTAAAAGAATAATTAAAGAATAATATAATAACTAATAATAATAATAATAAATTAATAATAAATAATAGAATTAATAATAATCAATAATAATTAAAAATTAATTGCAAAAGTACGTTAATAATAATAATAATAAACATAAAAATACTAAAAGAATAATAATAATCAATAATAATAATATTAATTAAATAATATTAAGACATTTGACATTAATTTTTGGGATTTTTCTAATTCGACTATAAATTATTACCTTCTTATTATGGAATAATCTTTATATATAAATTATTATTATTAGTGTGAAATATTAATGACTGATGTTTAATCAAATATATTATTATTAATTATTCATTATTATTCATAAAATATCACTTATTATTATTATATTATTATCAAATATATATTACTTATTATTATTATTACTTATATAATTATTATATTATATAATTATTAATTTGATTATTATTATGTATATAATTTTATTGATTTTACGTATTACTAAAACCGTTTTCTTAATTATAATTAGTATTGAAAATTTTTATTTTTATTAATTATTATATTATTATCAAATTTGATGACAATAGAGATGATTAACAGTATACTTACCAAAAGAATTCTTCTCCACTTCATAACATTAAATTACCAGAAACACCTTTCAACATTTCATATTGTCACAGTACTACATAAATAATAATTAATAATAATAATAATAATAATAATAATAATTAATAATAAGAGGTAAATAATATATCCATAGCGAATAACAATAATAATAAATAACAATACTAATGATGATATGATTAATTTTACTATCACAATAAATATCAAATAATAATAATAATAATAATAATAATAATAATATTAATAATAATAATATAGAGAATAATAAGATAAAATAATAAATAGATAATAGAGTAAATAAATAACATATTGAAATAATAATAATAATGAATAAATGAATAATAATAAATAAATACATAGATTTAATCATAATAAATAAATAATAATAATAGATAATAACTAAATAATAACAATAAATAATAATTAATAATTAACTATGACAATGTAATCAAGAAATAAAATTTAATTAATAGATAACTTTAGTCATTAAATTATTGATTATTATTATTATTAGTATTATATTATTATTATTATTATACATCTTTTGATTCTTGATTGAACATCTTGTTATTAGTGTATTATTCTATATAAATTATTCTTAATTATTATGATTAAATGATTATAAAAATGAATAATAATAAGATCAATAACAGCAACAAAGAAAATCAAAATTGAATAATAAAAATAATTATATTAACTAATAAATAATGATAATGGTTAATGAAATTTAATAATTGGGTAATAATAATGGATAACCCTGAAGTCAGAAATACATTAATCAAAGATGTTCTCAAACTTTTTCAAAAATATAAGTTATGGAACAATATTTGTAGTATATATTTTATATATATATATATATATATATATATTAGTACTGTTAGTAGGATTATAGTAGTTATTAAGAAATATATAATATTATATACAATAAGTATAATTATCAAAGATAGATGCGTATATAATTATTATATATTATTTATATATATATATACTAGTGTAAATAATATTAGATTATCCGTTTAATAAGGTAGTATATAGTGGTAACGATTACCAGAAAGTCTTAAAAGAAACTGTTTTCCGCTGCTTTGTCTATGAGAGTTAGCAGAAAATGGTTAGTTCGCTCGATTACTTTAAAAAAGTGTTCACGTTCCTCTGCTGAGACTGAGACTGACGAATATTCAGTAGAGTTATAATAGTTTGTTGAATTATAGGTATATATATATATTATTAAGTAATTAATAAATATCTGGTATATATATATATCTGATTAGCTTATATAATATATATAGAGTATATAGATATTCTATATTATATAAATATTATATAATTGTAAATATAAGGTGTATGTGAAAAAAGTAATAAATTATGAATAATAATTAGCAATAATGAATAAGTAAGTAATAAACATATAATATTATAATATGAACTATAATCTTATATATTAAAGCTTTAAATAGTTAAGGTATACTGTTAACTTATTATATATATATATATATATAATATATATTTAGTTTATAATAATATACATATTGTACGGATTAAATACTATACGTAGTAATATTATGATTATAGTATAAGAATGTATATTATATATATATGGACTGTATATCATTTATCGGTGTGAAAGACTTTGAATTCAACCATCATTCATGAGAAGCTGAGAAATGTTGTTGGTTCTCCAGACAGCGAAGGAAATTTTATTGTTTGCAGGGAGAAATTGAGTCCAAGCAACTCAAAAAAAAATTATTGACGCCAGACCATTCGGGTAATCACTATCACTATTGGCACTAACTACTACTACTACTACTACTACTAATACATTATCTACTACTACTACTACGAACTACTACTACTTCTACTATATAATGAATAGAATGAATACATTAATACATTAATAATACAGGATAAGTTAATATTTATTTATAATAATGTATATTAATCAATTTAATTTAATTCAGATATAAAATAGAATAAGAATTATTGTAATAACGAAATTAATACTAATAATAAACAATAATAGGAGGGAGGTAATATATATTGACTAAGCTACATAACGTGAGCTGACGACTAGGTTATAACGTAAAACATAGGCTACTAGTAGCTACGTGACATATAACTGATGAATAAAACTACTATAATGGAATGATAAGTAAGTAATGATAATGTAATAGATAAATTAGACTAGAGACTCAAATAATAATGAATGAATAATTAATGAGATAATAATAATAGATAATAGATCTGTTTAGTCATGCATATAATGTACATCTAATATACAATTATATTGGAAATATATTATTAGTATTTGGTGATTTTTATTGGATGTAATTATTTAATTATTAATATGATATGATTGATTTATTAAGTGGTGGATGAATAATACATAATTAATAATAAATATAATAATAAAAATAAATTAAATATTGATATATAATAATAATAATCATATGGTGTCCCCTATTATATGATTCATTCTTCTATTATTTTTATTCTTCTAACTATGGACCTTGGTCTATTTAATATCGCAGTGTATTATATTAATTTAATGTATATATAATTAATCAATAATAATTAGATAATAATATACTAATAATAATAATAATAAATTAATATAATATATAATAATAATAATAATATTTTTATCTATTATTATTATTTATAGCGATTTTAGTACTAAGACCAATTTCATAATAGTAATTCATTTATAATTTTACCTTCATCCAAGATTTACTACCTACTATGACATCACTAACTAATAATAAATAATCAATATATTACATAATATTATAATACTAAATAAATATATAGTGATAAATTAATAATTAGATAAAATCATGAACAGAAAATTAGCAAAAACATAAAAAAAATATTACTAATAACTTTAAAAATAATTTCGTTTTTAGCATTTATAAATAATATAAAAAAGGTAATCTGAGAATTTCCTTTTTATTGACAACCTTTGTTTATCTTATTATATTATTATATTTATTTTTTAGTAATATTAATTTGATTCATTATTATTATTATTATTATTATTAGATATTTATTATTTTATTATTATTATATATTAGCAAAAGTTGTTTATGAACGTAAATTTATTATTTCTTTGCCTACTCTCCGCCTATGCCGACTTTAATCTTTTTTTTTTTAATATCTTTCCCGTCCCCATAATAAGGGTGGAGTACAAAATAAATTCGCCAATTATTCTTTTTCTCTTCATACCTTCTTTCGTTTTATAACAATAATTATTTATATTCTATCGTCCTACATAAACTCTCCGAATTTTCTATATATTTCCTATTGTGCTCGTTAATTTCGTTGCGCGGCTTATTATAAGGCCATTCCACTCTCATTTTAAGTTTTACAGTCTCATGATATCTCAATTCGTGTCACAACTTTTTTGTTACAACGACGAGTTCAACTCAAGCCGTATGTATCTCTCATCTTTCAAAAGGTTATCTTTTAATAGCTTGACTCTACACATACTATCCTTTTTCCAAAATAAAACCACTTTTATCCCTGTACTTTCTAGTCTTGAACAGTATAGAAGCAAAAGACTATCTAACTTTACTACGCTGATTGAAATAAATCTCATCAATAAACCTTGTATCCTCCAGATCGTTGTATCAAAATACTTACACTATATACGGCTGTTTATATTTTACACCTGCACTACTCGATGATGCTCCACTAATTTCTTCCTTTTTTCGTAACCATATCGAAATCAGTTGGAGCATGCAGATTCCATCCTGTTGCCCTTCTTTTCAGTCATTCGCTCACTTGACCCTAATACTCCAAACTATCCACTTAACTCCAATTACTCTCCTAAAAAAATTTCAACTCCAAACTTCCAAACTTCAACTCCAAACTTCCAAACTTCAACTAATACAACTTCCAAACTTCCAACCTCAACACCCAACTCTCGACAAAATATCGATCTTAATTGAACGATTGAGCGACTATATCTCTCAGCTCTCGTTGCTAACCTCTGTAGTTAATTTATATTATATTATGTCTATAATGCTAATGTGCCTAAGAATATCAAATTAAATAGTCATTATATAATGCATTACAATATATTTTCATTGGTATCTAATATAAATTTTTGAAATCGTGATCTGTTAATCGTATCATATTCCATTTATTAATCAAAGATTCAAACCTTTAATCAACCAGCGTGGTTTATTTATGTCCAACCATACGGTCTCACTACTATTATAGTGTAGTGTAAGATTATATATGATACGAAATCAATGATATTTCTCAAGATACATCTATATGAAAGTAAACCCCCAGAGAGAGATTAAACAACTACCACAATAACTGTATCCTATGTGATGTCCGAGCTACATTCACAAGGCACCTAGATATATATACTTTCTCTATAAATATTTCGACTCTTTAGATCATAAGATATATAAAGTAACTACAATTCTTAATCTCTACATTAATCGAATTATGTAGAAAGAACAAAACAAAAGAATATTTTAAAGAAAATTTAATAACTACAAATACATATAGATTTATTTATGGGGCAAACGATAAAATGGTGATAAATACTGGCGGATTAAATATAAACATTTACGAAAGTAAACCTAAACTTTCTTCCTTTCTCTTCTTAACAAAATATTTGCAATAATAAATGGACCACCGTTTATTATTTTGAACCTATATATAGCCCAATCATGAATAAAACTTCTTTTATACAAATGGATATAACAAAAAAAACAGTACCTGAATTAAATCTCTCTCTTCCATCGAGTCAATTTATGATTGATCTAAATATATAGCAACATAACCATTAAATCCTATGCTCTCTTCACGTCTAAGCAGTTACCAGCTATTTTAAATATTATTATTAATGTCACAATGAGTACCTTATTAAAATAAAAATTAAAAATAGATTAATGTACAATGAGACCTTCTTGCTTACACATAATTACCACTAAACTCATCTTTTATACTATCTAGAAAGTACGTGATTTGACACTATTTATAATTAAGTACACATCATATTGAACTACGGTTAAAAACAACCCTCAAGTATTTCCTTACAGTTCTCACAGCAAATTTAGTATTATGTTACATATAGGAACGACTAGAAATCCTTACTTTTAATTATTTCCCTCGTCATATATTAATAACTAACGAACTAATTAGAGGAATTATATCGCATCATATAATAACCATGTTATGTAAATTAGTGAAATTTTTAAACAAGCTATATATAGAGGTAAATCGTTATATATGGCTATACTTATCCTTAATATTATGTCATATTATTTCCTACTACAATATTGCAATTAGTTTTTGTCTTTGCTTCCTCATACTCAGATAAATACTAGGATTGGATATATGGTATATATAACTTAGACCTTGAGTACTATATACCCATATATCTATAGATTAATCATATAATATTAATATATAATATATATTATATATATTAATATTATATATAAATTAATAATAATATTATTAGGTACGGTTGCTTCTACAACGACATGGATGACTTGTGTCTGATATTATTTTGCTAAATTAAAGCAAATGATCATGTGCATGACTGTATTTAAAAGAAATCATAAAGAACTCCTCAGTCATTATACGGTGTTCGGTTATGGAGACTTCTCTGGTTACTAGAGGGATATGTATAATACAAGAAGTGGGAACGTTATATAGGCGTACTGAAAAATATATCTTATTGGTAGCGTGATGAGATAGATAGTTTTGAAAGTTTGCTTGAGTTGTACAATTATGTACAGTTTTTTTTAAGGTTTTTTTAATTTTTCTTGAATTAACCTTTAAAATTTTATAAAGCTGTGACTTCATTAATGCAAGAGAATGAATTTTTTTAAAAACAATGCATAGCACCGAGATATTAATATAGATAAAAACGACCAACTAAGTTTTCACTGATAATTTGATCTTAATTATATTAATTTAAGTAAATATTAATATATATTAAATGAAATAATAATATATAATAATATATTAGATCATGTAATTTAATAATTATAATAAATAATTTTTATAATAATATAATATGTATTAAATGGAAAATAATAGATATAATGGGATGTTATGTTTGCATTTATTTATTTGCTGATTTGCATTATTTAAATTTATGATTTTGACTTTTATATGAGCAGTTACCTTCATGTCGGTAGTTAATCAATTAATAACTCACAACAAAGTAGCTGTTGTATACACACGTATTTGCTAATTGCATGTTGCAGACGCGATTTTTTTTGACGTTAAATACATATACTTTAATAAGTATTTAAAAAACTTAGGTTTTATATTGCTGAAGTAGCAAAATTCCTTTTTATTAATGTAAGTGAAAGTATTCTTTCTTATGTATATGTAGTTAATACTCTTAACACTCTAATAGTTTGACCTATTGAATTATTCCATTGGAACGAAGAAAATTCGTATTGATATATATAATATATATTCATTAGATAGTTATAATACACTAGTTTTATTTTGTTAAAGAATAAAAAGTTATATAGAAATTTATATAATTATAAACCATGGAAAGTTTGTTAAATCTAATTTATGTCATATATATAGTTAAGATATATCTATAGGTGCGCTTTCCCGAAAGAGCTTCTACAGCTAATATTAACGTTATTATATTTAGATTTAGTCCTTATGTAATAATAATATGCGTTAATATATATATAGGTATCCTGATAAGTGATGGTAGAGACTTTATGTTATTTGACACTGACGGAACGGTAATAAGCTACTCCTATCGCATTAATGATGATGACTTTAGGCTCTCTACCTAAAAAACAAATACAATAAGCTAAATAAAACTGAACAAATAAAATTATATAAGCATATATATATATAGCCTTTATGTTATTTTAAGACTCCGTTCGTAAATACGGATTGTGTAAATAGAGAGTATTTAATTCTTTATTGATTGTCTGTAGTATTGAACCATTTCCTTTTTATGTAGTATATTAAAAGTTTTATGTAAAACATACTCAATTTCTTCTCTTGAAAAGCAAACTTGGCCTCTCTTCTCGGCAAGGATACTACGAGCCTCCGGAATAAGACTCTCTTTTATTTTTAGTCGTATTATTTTCATATTCAGAAGGGTTGATATTTTCAAAAAAATGTTAAATCTCTGCTCTCTATCTTTCTGGACTCTTCTCATCTCGTACGGTCTCTCTCTCTCCCTCTGCATACATCTCATACTCTCTCTACTCATCTCATCAATCACAAACATCTCCTGTCATCACAGTCATCTCTCCTTCTCTCTCTCTCTCTCTCTCTCTCTCTCTCTCCCCAAAATTTCGTAGTTTTAAGTTAGCAAATTATATAACATCATTCCCATTTTCTTCTCAGGAATCACAATAGGATCATCATTTTTTCAATTAAAATATTTAAAATTAAATTAATATTTTCCGGAAGATAAAATATATTCCTTTTCTGGAAAAAATATTTGTTCTACTTAGCCGAAAGTTGTAACAAACTTTTATAGTCAACGTATGTAAAATCATGTGTTCACTATGGAATCTATGTACACTATCAAAATCTATGTACACTACACAAAATCTATGTACACTATTAAATAAATGGTACAAGTTCATTACGATTTTTAGCAATTTGTCTGTACTATTATACTAACTTGTATACAATTCATACGATTTTGCTTATAGAGTAAGTTTTAAAGATAAAATGTGCTTGAAAAATAGATATATGATAGGAAAAAGGCAAGTTTAATAAATAATTTCTATGTACCACAAAGCTAGTGCTAAATAGCCGACAGGGAAAATGGATGACATTTGTAAAAAAAAAAAATCTGGTTATTTAGAGTTTATCAGACGAATTCAACAAAACTTAACTTAACCTAACTTAAACCTAACTTAACCTAACCTAACTTAACCTATCCTAACCTAGCCTAATCTAACTTAACCTAACCTAACCTAACCTAATTTAACCTAACTTAACCTAACCTAACTTAACCTATCCTAACCTAACTTAACGTAACCTAACTTAACCTAACCTAACCTAACGCTTGCGGCGGGCTGTACGAGAAATTTTTTTGATGTGTCGACCCTTTGATCTGTTGAACATTTTCTCTGTCGCCCATTTGGGCTAGTCCCCTATACCAAGCATTTGAAAGTAAGGTTCTTTATATAACAACATAATTCATGAATTACAGGAAGAGTCTTTCTCAAGATTACAACAAACCTTTGATTATTCCAGCAGGAAGTGACTCACTCAGTTTCATTACAGGAATGGTTGAAGGTGATTCACAAAGTATGAATTTCGAGTCTTGGAAGCGAGTTTTCACAGCCAATTTTCCTCAGGTGAGTAACAAATATTAAGTAATTTTTTTTAAAATGTATTTTTTTTAACAGGTTGCCATCACTAACGGGCAGATCCCTTTTCAAGGAGGAGGAGGAGGAGGAGGAGGAGGAGGAGGAGGAGGAGGAGGAGGCATAATAAAAAATGAAAGAAAACCTACCCAAGGCTAACGCAAATCTCTCAGGTGAGTGCAGATCCAGGCTTTAAAGAGAGAAAGATTAAATACAGCAGGAAAAACAGATGATGGCACAGAGTTCCACAGAAACGAGGTGCCTGAAAAGAAAGTCCCATACGAGCTAGCCTAGTTTTCATTCCTCTCACAAAATTCATGCGAAGGAAAGGCATCCCATGCCCTACGAAGGCGACGCAATGGTGATGGAAAGCGAAACGTTATTACAGTTTCTTTAGTTTATATCAATAATAAAAACTATAAATATAAAACTAATGTCGACTAAGATTACTTATTTAAGATAACCATGTTACTTCTCAGTTCTCTCATTATTCTATCGATCCGCACACACATCTTAATTTATATATATATGAATAATATATATATACTAATATATATATATATATATATATAATATAATTATATAAATAATTAATCATAATAATATATATATATAATATAATAAATATAAATATAATATATATATAAAAAATAAATATATAATATATATATATATATAATAATATAATATATACAATAAATATACTATTAATTATAATATAAAATAATTAAATATAATAAAGAATATAAATATATATAAAAAATATAATATAATAAATATATAGCAATGAAACTATAAGATGACAAAAAAAGAAGAATAAAAAACATAGACAGATATGATTAAATGATTACCTTTCATCATCCATTCAACCGACCCATATAATTGATCCGAGTTCGTGAAATTGATCAATCTCAGATCTCAAAAGGAGATCAGGTACAGTCCTCAGATGTGTTTTTTTCTGAATATACATTCACTCCAGCATAAGGAGATTATGATATATTTTTCTTATTAGGATATTTCTGCGTGCTATATATAAACTTTATAGTTATAAATGTTAAAGAGATTGATGAAATATATTAGCCTGAAGCAGAAATTAAAAATAGTTATAAAATAATATTGTTTATAATTTATCTAGATGTAGTGATATAGATGGTGAGAGAGGATACTGGAGATTTGGAAGGTGATATTCTCACATAAAATCAACACAGAGAAAAAGAAATATCAGAAGCAACAAACACAAGCAAACATAAATATAAATATAATAATAAAATAATAGAATAAATTGAATTAAATAAATAATAATGATAAAGAATAATAATAATAATAATAATGATAATAATATAATAATAAATACATATAATCAATATAATAAAATAATATAATAATAATAATACCCAATATAGATTGAATATGTTAAATCTGTAGTAATGGTACCTGAATACGCACTGTGATAAAAGACTCAATCATAATAGATAGTAGAAAATTATGTCCTATTAATTTATTATATTCAAGACGAAGGAATCGAAATATACGTTTTTTGGTTTTGTTGCCAGATTCATGATGATGGCCAATGACATTAAAATATTTTTTATTTGTATAGAGAATTAAAAATATTAACTGTCAGTTTTATTTTATGAGCCTACAACATTACTTTTACTTTTCACTCTAAAAATTTAACATGTCATAGTAATTAGAGTCTAATTACTTACATTGGTGTAACAATATATTATTTAGTTAGCTATATATTTTTTTAATAGTGTGAATGATGAAGTAAACATATGAGTTAATCATTTTAACTATAATATAATCTTTCTTTTTTTATCCTCCCAAAAATTTATTTATAACATTATATGGAAAATACATTTTCTGTTGAAAAATAATCACCATTTTATTTTTCTCTGTATAGCATGGTGTGCATTCTTGTGTCTATTCGTGCAAATTAAATTTGTATGATATAAACATATCTTTGTTAAGGCGAGCTAAAGGAAAGGATTATCGACTCTATTACCTCTGGCTTTATAGTTGACAAAGTCAATAACACCATTCCAGTTTTTTTTGTGATTTACTCACTTCCGCATTTCTTTCTTTACTAATTGTTATGTCTTTCGCTTCTATCACACAGTCTGCTTTGGGCTCGTGCGATTCTGGCGTGTAGATGGTGGGTAATAACCTAGCTTTAAATAAATACTGTTGCGATCCAAGTGCTTATATAATAATAATACATACTACATAACACATTAGTAAAGTTGGCAACTCTGAGAATGAAATATTTGGTTCTGTGATTACCACCTCTGGCGCCAAGAGTTGAATCGACGATAAAAGCGATAGGTGAAAGGTCTTCATATACGGTGCGTTGAAATATTTTTATTATAAGTTTACAATTACACTCTTTCTCATAAGTTGCCGAATGATGCTGGTGATTCACTGTGCCCTACTCTACGTACGCCTGCAAACCTACTACAGCCATAATCAAACCAATCATCACTAGCCATTTGCTCAGGTCCACTAACTCTGAACTATTATTGACGGGCTGAATCAATGGGGTCTGGATAGGTCCAACCCTAACTCAATGGAAGAGTAATTTGAATGAGAACATTACTCCTAAAAACTGCCAAACTGAACCAGCTATGATTAGCTTCGCCATGACACTAGATCCACGCTATACTGAAAATAATGCTGAGTAAGGTAAAATCCTCACGCAACAACACGAATAAGTTTGAAAAATCTCTACCTTGGAGAAATTTCTCAAGTCCTCCAAGAATATCATCTTCCCCGAACGAACAAACCTTCAATTGATTTGAAAGCCATGGCATCAGACATTGATAATTCCGATGGAACGAATCTGGACCCTCTCTCCTCGGCTCATTTTTAAATTTAAACAGTCTTTAACGAGGACTTTTTCAATACCATTGCCCAATTAGACAACAACTTACAAGTTGAATACAAAATTTGAAGGAAGTGTACGGGTTTCCCCTGTATATAGATTAGAGATTTCGGAACCACCTGTGAAGTTGATAACATATTTTCACAAAACATTATGAATACTCGACTGCCTGTCTCTTTTCAAGTCAGCAAATATTTCCAAAAACTCAAGGTAAGACTTACGACCCTACGAAAAGCCCCCATTACTGTTGCTAATGTTCCCCATGTTAAATAAGGCACAAACCGCCTCAACTTATAACCAAACAACTTTTCCCAATATACCAGCGGCGCAAAGACCCATATGCAAATAATAAAAAAATGTATCTCCAAACCAATCAACGAAAAGTTCAACCATAACCCCACATTTTCCTCATAGGCCCAGGAAATAGTGTGTTACCACTGTGAAAGAGGAATGCACCTGACTAAAGAGTGCCCTTTTAATCCTTTTTGCTCCCTCTGTAACAAACAACATCGCCGGGGATCCACCCCCCAATGCCAAAATTCCAGATGGAACCCACATGACAAAAATAACCCCATAAAGAAGGCCCCAATAACTCAGATCATGAAACAGGCCATTTTAAATAACACTTGGACTGGCTCAGGCATTCATCGGCCAAATTACACGGGTATACGCCCGAGAGCTCACCAACAACGTTCAGCCACTACGAGTTATCCAAATTACAGAAGACCTGGTCCCCCAAATCTTCAACGTTCTTCCTATACGAGAATGGCCCAAGTCCTTGACAATACCCCTTATTACTATGATGATCCTCAAGAACAATATTACATAGAACCTCAAGACGATGCCACCCATCCCCAAATGTTTTCTGAGGACCCACATTCCCTACTGAACCAGGGAAACTACTATTAGGTGGAGAGCCAATTCTGTTCTTCCCTTGCGCTCTCTCCTCATTAATGAAAACCAAACTTCCATAAGAGATAGAGAATACTCAACACACATCTACGCTTGGCGCACACTAAACACTAAAGTATTTGTTGACCTTATTTAGTGGACTGTCGAACCCCAATCACTTTCTTTAACTAACTTACTTAAAGCTTGCAAAACGAAATTTAACGGTACACAAGTGAATGGGCCAAACCGAAATTGTGACAAAAAGTGTTGTAAAAAAGCAGAGTTTAATAATTTTGTGAAACATAGTGCAAATTTTAAATGTAAAAACGTGAAATTTTTAATATTATTATCATTATAATGCAATAAGTAATCAGACTAAATTTTGGGTCAATTTTTGAAAATAAAATTTAAAGTAATAATGTTTTATATAATAAAATATGTGCAAATTCTCGATAATTGCTAATGACCGATTTAGCCACCACCAAATGTCTAAAAAAAATGGTGAGAAAGTAAGTGAAATCCTTTTACGGCGAAAAGACACGAGCGATTAACACTAATCCTACCACTTGTTCTGCTGATACAAAAAACACAGGTGTATTAAAAATGATAGTAAATTTAATTTTAAAAAAAGAAAACAGAGAGTTAACACAATCCTAGAACACTTGTTCTTGAATACAAAAAACATCATGGTATTTTAAATGATTTTTTCTCTACATCCATCTCCCTCCCCACATTCACTAGATAGATTCCTACTATGCTTACCTACCTCTCGCAAACTGATGCTAACACTTTACTTAACACTCCTACCCCTATACCTATACAGCCTACCTACTCCTAACCCCATACCTAACCATCCTACGATACTCCCTGAACCCTCTACTAACATCCTACCCCTACTCCTAAACCTCTACTAACATTCTCCCTACTGCCTACCACTAGTGCCTAACTACCTATGCTTACTACATATCCTTACCTCCTACCACTATGCCTAACGCTACTGTTTCTACTATCAGCTACTCCTCCACATGCCCTAACGCTTTGTTCGCTTACCATACCTACTCCCTAACAACTATTTGCTAAACTCTATGCTTACCTACCTGTAAACTAGCCCTAACACTTCCAAATGCTATACCTACGCTACCAATTCTCCATAATGTTTACCTACGCCTAACAGCTTCCTAATGCTTTACCTAAGCCTAACAGCTTCCAAAATTCTAATAGACCTAACCGCCTAACAATTCCAAAAGTACTTTATAACCTAACTATCTTGAAAGCTAGCTCCATGCTAACAGCCTCAACCTCGTCCTATAACATTCGTATTATACAACTCATAATCCAAGCAATTCCCTCTTATGCCACTGCTCGACTAATCTAAATTTTTGATCTTATAAATATACATAAGAACCCATGCACCCCGGTGGCAGGATATCAATAACTTCCGATTCTTATGCTTACGCAGGATCTACTGTATACTTTTTCCGATCCTCATGACTGTCCTACTACAAAAACACTTCTACTTCGTGAGCCAGACCCAGCATGGAATTTTCTAGCCCTAGGAACCCTTTTAACAAACCTCCTCTTCGCACAGTGCCCATGAAAGACACTAATTCCAAATGTACATTATTCTACTAAAAGATCCGTGAACCATGTGCAAATAGCGTCGCTCCGTTTGAACTTGCATTGCCAAAAACCCGCATCCGCATTGTAAACGTAACGATGATAAAATTACTTCCAATTATAACATGCCCCAACTTCCGGTAAACGAACGTAAACTCTGTCCATAGATAAACCAATTCCTCTGCCTCCCTTACTGCACCTCTCCTCCTCTACTAATCTCTACTGCTACCATATTAATCAGTCCTTCTATCAAAGTTCATCAACCTCTTTACTAATTCCATCATCAAGAGTATACTTATCTTCCCGCTTTACTAATGAAGCCAAATCATTAAATAATGCCCCATAAGCAAAATTCCGCTATCATAGGACCCGCGTAATATTTTAAAAGCGAATAAAACTTACAAAAACCTATAGTATTAGAAGACCAGAGAAGCTGATTTTAGATAGCGGTAGGTAAACAGTAGCCTGCTGCAGTACTCTTTATCATTGTGAAAGTGGAAAAAGACATTTCAACATAGACAGACCATTAAAACCCACTCAGAAATTCACTACACGTTCTGCACGGGTGAACAAACTTTTCAACCGATTCCTCCACTACCTTTTCTGACTTTCACATGCACCGGGAACATACCATTTAACTTCAATAGTCATATGTGACAATCTTTGTGGTTTTAGTACACCTTTCTTACTAGGTACCAATTCCTAAATAATTGCAGGAAAAACTACAAAAGAAAACAAATACAATTAAAAAGTAACAACAAATAACCTTCCTATCCCCATACCACTTACCCACCAATACCCTAAACCAAAAGAAATCCCCCAGCATTACATGCTAACATACAGAGGTAAACCATACAGAGGGTAAATCATTACAGAGACTGAAGCCCCTCTAACTCCGACGTCACATCTTCTACTCCTATACAATTCTTTAATTGATACTGGATCGTTTCCTATAATTTAATCTACTTTAGAAGACATAAGAAAGTAGCTCCTTATTCTAAATACAACCTCTTTCTGTTAAAGCTTCTTCCCCCGCCACATACTTCCCTCCCTGTACAATTTTATTCCTCTCCACAAGAACTACGATATCAGCAATCACTTTCTTTTTGCTGGAGTGTGCTGAGTTCGGCCTCTCGACGCTGCAACGTTCTCTCTGACATAAATAAATAATGGAGCGCTTCTTCCCAATTCCTTCTCAAAAATAGCCAGTCATAACCACGGGCTAAAATCCTATCATAGTTGCCTTGACGAACCCCCTCCAAAACGTCCATAATGTAAATTTTGGCAAACTTCTTCCAAAGGCTTAACTGCCAACGTCAACTAGCAAATACTTTCAAAAAACATCGTCCAGAATCTGTCAAAAATAATGATCCATTGCTGTACCACTCAAATTACAAGAATCCAATCAGTTAGAAAAAGTTGAATTGATGCGTTGATGACTTACAGAATTGTAAATAGCCTTAACAGATGATGAATCCCCCAATTTGTCCTTTTGAACTTAAATTTCCATAAAACTATAAGAAGAACGCTCCAAAGTACTGTAACCAGCCGCCAGACGACGCGACACGTACCGCCTCCCCCCAATAAAGTTAAAACTTGACGCCCAGATAGACGATGGTCAATCCGCGCCCAACAGAAAAGGGTACGATCCCGTCCAATTAGTAGTCCCAATCGAGCCCTTCTGCCCGTACCCTCCGTCATGCGTCAATAATGTCCAAAAAGAAAAACTCCTCACTTTCGCAAGAATGGGGGGGCGATAACAGGCCACCATTATAACCGCCAGTACGGTTGTTAGATCGCTTCCGTACCATCTTGTACTTGCCTAGACACCCTCTAAGACGGGCGTCGGGCCATGGGAAACCCAGAAATTTTTTCAAGCATCCCCGAATCTCCTTCGACTCTTACCATTGTCTGGAAATCGACGGAACGAGGACAATCATCAAACACCGCTACTCCCCAGCTCCCTCTACTCCAGTCGAAGTCCTCCAGTATGCCCCAAACTAAGACTCAATTTCTTGTTTTGGGGTTTTGGTTTTGGGGTGTTTCTTCCAGAAATGCCATTACTCCCACCCCAGTGTCGCAAGAGACAATGGAAATGTGTTTGTCCATCACCCCTTAACACTCCATACTTTATTTCACACACCTTATATATTTGGGACGATGTCTTCAAAATTAAATTTTATAAACTCTGGGAACAGTAACTTAGAAAAGGTTTTCCAATTTTTTAGCAAAAATAATAACCTTATCTCCATGCGTTTGAGATAGAGCAAGGAATTGAATGATCAAAACTTAAATATTAGCTACAAATGAAACACTCAGTCCGTTTTCTTCTCTCACGAGGATAAACAGACATCGCGCCTCATCCCTTTTTTTCTTTTTTCTTCGCTAGATTTTTAAAAAATTTCCCAATGCACCGCGCGGAATCCCCGCATCTCCCCCGAGAATGACCCCAATAAATTCAGACTCTACTGAATTCAATACGCTCTACTACAACGTAAGAAACCAATATTTACTGGTTCCGGAACTACTTTAATCACATGAGTAAGATCTCCTACTGACTTCCGTCCCTTGCCAAAACCGATAACAAAATTGCTACAAAAGAAAATGCGAGTCACATTTTCTGTTGACAACTAGCAACCAAGAGCTTTTCTTATCTTAAAAAGATCCTTAACAACTCTTCAACTCTTTCCAACCTGTTTTTATATTCGTCGACCTGCTGCATCCTCCTTCTTAAACCAAAATTATTACAACGGACATAGCTCTTTTAAAGTTTATGGTCCCATACTCGCTCCATGCAATCCCATCTTTCTCCTTGTTCACTTTCTTAACCAAAATCCGGGGCTAATTACAAAACTATTGAACAAGAAGCATTAGCGATAGTCTTTGCTTTACAAAAATTTAAGAATACGGTGTTCGGGTATCCGCTTACAATTATCACGTATAACCAACTATTAATTCATCTCATACGCCATAAGCAGCTTACCCGACGTTTAGAAAGATGGAATTTATTCATAGCGCATTTTAATCCAACAATTATTTACAAACAAGGCAAACTAAATATTATTCCTGACTATTTAAGTAGAAATCCTCCTCCTCCTTGTTCTTATTCTTTTGCACAAAATACCGTACTCCTTACTGAAACGAACCCAGACAAAAAGAAAATATGTAAATGAACAAAGACATGTCGCCCCGCCCCTCTAAAACCCTCTATAAAACAAACCTCATCTCTCATACAAAAACCTCTTCTCGAACCAGAGACATCTCTTGCTCGACACTTAACCCGCTATGTTCTTATCGATGAACCATTTGCATTATTGCAAATCAGTCTGGCGTTTCCTTATCCAAGTGACAAGACACCGGATGTTAATCCACTCCGTTCATCGGAACACTCCCCATTGCCTCCTAGCGCGGGAACCTGCGGAATCGCAGAGAACCTAATTTTTAGAATTCGAGAACCTTACATTTCCCCTCAAACTACACAAAAATACACTTACAAATGATTATTGTATACAATTATTCCTCTTATTATTAGCATTAAAGGTAATACTCCAAAAAACGCCCCCATAAAAGCATACCCCCCTCCCCTATGAACCTTTTCCAGAGTCCAACCTTAGACATTTTAAGACCTTACCCACAATGCAAATTGCCACAACGTAAATTATTCCCTTTGCATGCAAAGACTCTCTTACTAGGTAACGTTGAACTTGTCCCCCTAAACAAACTGACTGCAAAAGACATTGCACAGGCTAGTCCTATGAGAGGCGTAAGCTCTGTCGCCATTCTAATGCTCCAGAAGGTAAATATTTCCCGACTCGGGCACCGGAACTCACCTCCAACTCTTTTAGAGCAGATAATGTGCTAATCGGCGTATCTACAGCGCAGTTAAACATAAGTTGTGCGATCATGCGCCCAAAAGTAAATGCATTGATTGAAAACTATAATGACAGAATGAAGCAGACTAACCTACCAGCACGATGTCATGGCTATGCATGCAACGAATGGGACAATACTGCCCATTCACACAAATGCCATAAATTCCAACCTATCCATTCTGCATCCGGTACCGTCCTCACCCTTTCCTTCATTTACACTTACAATAAACGTCTTTCCCTTGGGACCTTCCAAACTATTTCCTCCCCTTTTACTTCTACACAACAAACCACCGGTAAGTAGATAAATATTATGTTTTAAGTGAAATACCGGAGAGACCCACTTAACACTAAGAACGGGTTAGCTTCACAACATTTATATTCTCGGTATCCTTATGTCCGTAGACCGCATATTTTAAGAAATTATTTATAAAAATATTATGCCATTTTTTTGCTGCTTCTTTTAATTTTCATTGAATTATATGAATCATTCCCCCTATTCATTTATGTTCGCACCCGGATGATGCTCCACTGCTCATTGATTCTAAAAAAATATTTTCTGAAAATAACTGGTAAAATCAATACTCCTAATGGACTTGAAATCTGGATAAAAAATTAAACGAATTTCATTTAATCTTCTTGCAGTTTTTTACATTATAAAGACGAAGCTTATTACGTCATAGATTCCCAGACCAAAGCCTCTAACAGTTTAGGGGATATATGAAAAATGGGGGTGAATATTACGTATGAAAGCAGCCCCAAAAGAGTATACAAACTGAGAAAATTCGGAATTTTTTTTTCTCTATAACCCTCCCACTCAGGTGTTTCTAATAAATAAAAAGGATGACCGAAACATTTCGAAAAACTAGATTTCTTCGAATTTGATTATTGTGAAAGTTATGAAATAATAAAAATAATCGATCATACTCGTTAAATGTATTCAGCATTTTAATTACAAATTTGTTAAAAAGAAATTATTTCATTTAATAAGTAGAATAAGGAGAAAGAAAAGAGTAATAGGAAAGAAGAGACGAACAAATAAATAAATAATAAATTTCGTTAATTTGAAATGTTTATTCTATAATAAATAAGGATAAATATTTTTTCCTTTTTGATGCTTTACGTATTTGAGTAACATTATTTGAAATGGCGATATTTGGCAACAATTTGTAGCTTCCTGCATGCGAGTTTCCAATAAATATTTAATATTAAAAAAAAAAGTAAAAAAAAAATATTTTAAAAATTAATATTTTATTTTTTTTATATATATATATATATATATATATATATATATATATATATATATATCATATATATAATATATATAATATTAATTTTATTTTAGAATGCATAAATATCATATATATTTGTTATCTGTCTGAATTTTTACCCTTCAAATATATACTATAATAATATATTATATACTATATTTTACAAATATACATATATATATTGTTATACTACTATATCATATATATATATATCCCCTCTCTCTCTCTCTCTCTCTCTCTCTCTCTCTCTCTCTCTCTCTTCTCTTTCTCTCTCTCTCTCTCTCTCCTCTCTCTCTCTCTCTCTCTGAATTGAGAAAGAGAAATCCTTCTCTATCAGAGTGAAAGATAAAAGTCCTTCTCTATCAGAGAAAGAGAGAAATCCCTTTCTGTCTCAAAGAGAAAGAAATCCCCTTTTCTCAAAGAGAGAGAAACCCTCTTTCTCTCAGAGAGGAGAGGGAGAAAGAAATATCTCTCTCTCTCTCTCTCTCTCTCTCTCTCTCTCTCTCTCTCTCTCTCTCTCTCTCTCTCTCTCTCTCAGAGAGAGAAAGAGTGGTGTTCATGAAAGATAGGGGAGTTGTTTCGTGTGTAGTGTGAGAAAGTAAAATTGTCTTACTTTCACGTTATTTTTATATATATAAAAAAATATTATATTTATATATATATATATATATATATATATATATATATATATATATATATATATATATATATATATATATATATATATATATATATATATATATATAGTATATATATTTTAATTAATATCAATATATATATATAATATACTATATATATATTATATTATATATAAGTTATATATATTATACTATATATATATATAATATATCATATATATATTATTATACTATATTATATATATATAATATATATATTATATTATATAGGGCAGGGGTTATATCCAAACAAAGAAGTTACCCGCATGTCGATAAACTAAGAAATATGGTACAAAGAAAAGTGAATCAACATATATTGGAGGAATCAGGCGTATGAATATTTGTATTGAAAGATTGAAAAAATTTTTGTTTTATTTTTTTTTTTTTTTTATACTTCAAAAATTAAATGTACCTTACTCTGAAAATCAAAAAATATATCTCCAAAGAGAAATTCAATTACACTATTATATCTTTAAAATTTTTAATAGCTAATTCCTAATGGAATCACCGTATGAATTTTTTTTAGGGGGCTTGCAGCCGCACGGTGGCAGAGGGGGACCGAAGTCCTCCCCGGCGTCCACCCACGCGGCTAGGAGACCTCCAACTCTTTCATCCTTTGCGGTTCACCTCTTGGGGTAATTCTTTTTAGTAAAAAAAAAATTTCCTTTTGTTTTTCCATAACAAATTTCATAGTGCCATCAAGTCTGTTAGTTTTTCTTGTCCTATGTGTGTTTTAAGATATAAATAATAATAACAAAAAAAATAAAAAAAAATTATTTTCATCTTCCATACAAATTTCATACCTGATCCATATACTGTTATCATTTTTTTGTACGTATCCTAGTTTCGAGCATACTGATGCGGGAAACTTCTTTAGTTTCACATATATACCGTATATATAGTTTATTCATATATATGAATTTTTATAATATATATAATAATATCAAATATATATATATATATATATAATTTATATAGAGTAGCGATTGACACATATATATATATAATATTATAGTATTATATATATATTATATGATATTATAACACGTAGTACTATATATACTGAATACCTATCTATTTTTTAATATTATATATAATATTAAGTATAATATTATATAGAAATTTATAATATAAATATTATACTATATATAATATAATTATACTATATATATATTATATATTATATATGATATTATTATATATCACTACTTCCTATATATAATATATATATACTTTATATTTTAAATATATACTATGTGGCAATCAGTCAGTTAACGCGGAACACGGAACGGGACGCTCGATTTCAAAAATTCTTCACCTACAGGGGGGACCTCTGGGACAACTTAAGATGTTCTCGGG
>JABUQX010065122.1:0-32998 GCA_015478945.1 Trachelipus rathkii
TAGGACCGAGAAGAGAATTAGGACCTATTTAGTTGGAGAGTTAAATAGGCAACAAGAACCGAAAGATTTCAAAATAAAGAGAGGAGAGAAAGGCAGAAATTTACAGAAATTAAATGTTAGTTAGAATGTTAGTTATTTTTGGCAAGAAAGAAGCCAGAAAAGAATATCAACAGTAGGAGAACCAAACAAAGGTTTAAGGCGACCTGCGTATGTATGAAAAAAGCCCGCATATGCTCGTACGAGAAGAGTATACCCTGCACGATTCTAAGACAACTAAATGAAATTAGCGAGAGAAGTGATTAGCAAGAAAGAACAGAAAGAATTTTTCCACCCCCGATAGAAGCCCAAAAACGAAAAAAACGTTACTAAGCCTGAAAGTGAGCCAAAGAGAACAAGGGAGGACCACGATTCGAAAATCGAAACCAAATGGAATCTAATGCAGAGAGAGAAAGAATTTAGTCGAAAAAGGAATTGAAACAACATTGTCAATATTCCCTGTCACATCGATTTACAGCTTCGGCACGCTTTAGGGGCAGAAGACCGGATTTTTTTTGCGTCGTCATATTCAGATTAGTTCAAAGGGCAGTACAATACAGCCAATATTTAAGTTAATGCGGAGTAAGCGGAAAACACTCAAGGCCACCATAATACACCACCGAATACAATTGTTTTTCAAAGTGCCAAAGAAAAATAACGCAAACTAGGGGAATGGCAGCTGTTGGCCAGAATAGGGGAAAGTAAAGACGGTTGAAAGAGAATATTGGAAGTTTTGGGATGATGATGGGTACAAAAGAAAAAAATTTAAAATTGACCAATAGGGCGAAAAAAGAGATATAAAAAAATATATGAAAATAATTTATATAAAGAGAAAAGGAGATATAAACTTATATGAAAGAAAAATAAGGTGTCAACTAGTGGTGTCAAGAAATTGGAATTGGGTAAACGAATCCGGAATGTAGTAGATAAGGATTCTTTGAATTAAGTTGACATCTCAGATCAAGTTAAGAATGACACTGGAAATGATATCGGACCTAACACTCCCCACTTAAATCAGTATGAGAGGACCCCAACAACCAACACATTCAAAAAGTGTTAAATGATACAATTGAATCCAAAAAATTCTCTAAATCTACTGGGGTAAAAAAAAGACCTCGAGTATAAATTGAGGAAATAGAAGAAATAAAAAGGATATACAGATGTCGTGAGATACAAAAAGTAGTTAAGAAGATTCAAAAGAGAAAGAGGTGAAAAATCGGTTCTTTTTGAATATACTCAAAAGAAAATTTAAAGTTCACAAATGTTTTTTTTTTTTTTTTTTTTGTTTTTTTTTTTTTTTGGGTATTTTGTTTAAAATGAAAAATTGAAAATTGTTTCCAAGAACAAATCAAAACTAATGCAAATATACAAAGAAAAATATATAAGGTAGGAAAAAAATTTGGTGATCGTCTTACTAAACCGAAGAAAATAACACATACCCAAAAATTAAAATGGCAACCTAAGAAAATATTCAAACACACTAGTGCAAAAAAGAAAAAAAAAAAAAAAACCCCCAACCGGGGGAAAGAGAGAAGGGGGGAAGAAGAGGAAGAAAGGAGGACCAAAAACCCGTTTTTTTTTTTTATTCTGGGAATACAGAAAAAAATTTATTTTTGTACAGGTCTTGGGTCTCGGACTCCTAATAAAAAAATATGCCCCCAAAAACAAAGGACGATGCGCAGGTTTGGGTTTGGAAAATTGGACAACGCTGAACAGAAAACCCAAAGACTTAAAAATATATTTCGATTATATTTTAAAATATACTTCAAAAATGAGACTATAGTAAGGGTGAATTTTGTTGGAAAAGAGTATCGCCCGGATAGCGCTGATGCTTATTGTCAAGTTTGAAGTCACTTTTTGATAAAAAATGAAACAATTATAAACTTCGTTGAGGAGAAAATAGTCAGAAAAACACAGAGGATTACAATGTTGTGAATTTATAAGCACTAGGGAATTCCATTTGGAAAAGGTGGATATGTTGAGAAGAATGGCAGACAAACAACAAGAAAAAAAAATTTGAGGAACGCAAACAACGTTTTTAGAGGGCAAAAAATCCGCGCCCGTCAAAGATCGGGACTGAAAATTGCCTGCCCCAGCCCGACCCCCCCCCCCAATATTGGACCCCTGTCCCTTAATTCAACATTTAAGCCCCCTCCTTAGAAGTGTAGAATGCAACATTGCAACACAAATTGACATCAGAGAAGGTTCCATTAAGACCACTCCTCCCCTGGCATCACACACAAATGCAAGACCGGGGCCACACAACCCCCGCGATCCCTTCCCCCGAGTAAAAGTAGTAATTGATAGAGCAAACATAAAATAGATGAAACAGTGTTCTGGGGTAATGGAGTAGGTATATATAAATAATACTCATAGCCCTTATACTCACCCTACCAATCAATCACCATCTCTCCACCGTTTTATATATATATTAATAAATAAATATGACTATATATCATACCTCATATATATATAGTATATATTTATTATTATTTAATAATTATAATATATATATTATAATATATATATATATATATATTATATATTATATTATATTAATTTTAAAGGGGGAGCTGTGCCCGAATAGCTTCCGGTAACCGTATTCCGTAGTCGGGGCCGGGGATAATCTCGTCGCCAACCCATACCGAATTATTCTTGTGATATATCGGTCTTGTTGACACGAACTATGCGGGATTTTTTTTTCTTTCCCCCGAGCGGACGCTTTTTAAATAAAATCATATAAAAATTTACTCCCTCTGTCAATCTATTTTAAGGGTAAAGTAGCCTATTTGATAATGCTTTGTATAAAAGTATTATCTATATATATTTTACTTTATTTTATGTGCACAAAAAAAAAAAAAAATAACAAATATAGACCAAAATTGTTGTAGTGCCAAAAAATATGTTGTGCTAATCAAATCTGTTAATTTTGTGTCATTTTGTCAGATATCACTATAAGGGCACCTTGAACAATTTTCAAAAATATTCTAACTACAACCGAAAATAGAAATTCATGTTAAGTGAAAAACAGGATGGTGTTGATTAATGGATCCATAATCCATGTTGAGCTTCCGTACTCGAGAGGAGCAGTTTGGTGTCTTTTGTCTGATCTAATGGTCGAGTGTCTACATCAACCTGCGTTGCGCACAAAAAGCTATGTCTTTATTTTCCCCACCCAGAGTCGACATCCATCATCCAGGAGAATAAGAAAGTCGTAAAAGAGTATAATTAGTATTTTTACTGGCATCGCACTTGATCCTCTCATTTTCCAACAACATTCGAGCCAAAGGGACCAGGGGCGAGCTGCAGGCAAAGCTTAAAAAAACATTACCAGAATGCAGCTGAATATCACCCGCAACAGACATAAGAGTTAATTCAAGACGTTTTGCTAACACGCAAAAAATGGAAAACAGCAAAACCTTTATGATATTCTTAAAAATGTTTATTTGTTTGAACAATAATAGTTTCCCCTTTATCCATATTATCGCTGCTGCTGAATTGCCATTCCCAGAAAATTTGGTTGTACCCCTGGCAATATTTTCAAGTTGTGTTCTAATAGACCTCTAATTCCATTTAAACTTGAGCCAATTTGAATGAACAAAAACATCAACTAAAAACAAGTCATTAAAAACTGTGTTTTACTGGGCTAAAAAAATCCTTCTGATTGGGATGTGTTTTTCTTTAATTTTCTAATTGGGGGGTTTTCTTTTTTTTATCTTAACAGCATTTCGCCCAAGTTGATTCCCTTCCCAATAGATTTAGCGGAGATAGAACTCCTAATATTCTATAATAGAGAACAATTAAGAAGGGGCAAAAGGGGCGCTTTCAGTTGTGGAAATTTGTATATATATTACCCAATGCGATAGGGGAAGGAGCTGAAAAGAAAAATCAAAGAGAAAAAGATAGACTTTTCTTAATGGTTTTCTTATTTTCTGTATGATAAAGATACTATATAGGATAGTTAGCTTATCTTGTCCTTATTACTGCTCGATTTCACAGCGCCTTAAATTTTAATCATACATTTTCGGAGATTCAGTTAATATAGAAAAATCCAAAGTAAAAAAAATATTAATTTTTTCATAATGGCGGTCTGTTTGAGGTCTATGGTAAAGAAAATTGCGACATAAAAAATTTAAGAACATACTCTCACTCTCTCTGCGCCTCGAATCTGTATTTGATTTCAGGATCGTTGGAGAGATGGGAGAAAAAAGATAGAAAAAGTGCTCTGGAAGGTTGCGACGATTTTCCGATTATTCTTTAATTGTATTTGTTTCTAGAAGCCCCCAGTTTTGTGATGCAGTCAATTAATCTTTGATCATAACAGAAGGAAAACGAAAGAAGAGTGAAATAAAGAAAGTAACCATTTCTTCCTAGAACGATTTGGATTGTTGTGTACCACACATATAAAGTTAAAAGGCTTACTATATCAGGACATTTTAACAACAAGAAAAAAAATAGATACATCATTTATTTATTATGAATATAGTGTGTTGTGGCACAATAGCATAATATGGATACACAGTGAAGATCATATTTATGTCTCCTTTTCTTGTTGAGAGTAGAAATCGTATCTACTACCCGCGAGTAAAACTAAATGGTTCTCTTACCATATGAACTGGATAATGAAAAACACAATATGAATTAATATAGTAAACTCATTGTCAATATTTAGTAAAATTAATTTTTTTTTCAGCTCAGTGTTTGCAGTTGTTAAAAATAGTATTAAAAATGTTTAACAGATTAAAAACTATCATATCATGTAAACAATAACAAAACAAACGAATCTTTAATAAGATGATCAAAATTAATATATAAAAAAAAAAGAACGGCCAATGTTGAGACAAGAATTCTTATACTACTGAGCCAAAAAGTAAGCCACAAGAGAGCAGAGAACTTATTTTTTTTATATTTATTTATTTTCTCATCATCTACTGATGGACAATATTAGTCAAAACACTCAAATACCAAAACTAATATCTGCTTATGAGTTCTGCAACGATTGGCTTAAGTACCATATACCAAATTTTTCGTGGGATGTGTCTAGGGATGTTCTATCTCTAATTTAATCCTTTTTAGGAGTTGAGTAGGCTTTAGTATGAAAAAGGTGCAACATACCTTGCCAAAGTTTGATTTAATCCTTGTACCAAAAATTTTTGGGCGGCTGACCATTCAAATAATAAGGGCGGTGGGACACGCCCCATTTGTTTGAGGGGAGGGGCATAACTTACATAATTAAACCTCAAGCAAGATGCAGATAATAAAATATCCCTAAGTTTTTTTGTCAGTAGTAAATACGTCTTCATTATCCAAATCTAAAAATTTATTTCTTTTAAATGGTGGGGGGAAAGGGGGCTTAATATTGTAATTTTAAAAGGGGCACTTTCAAAAGGACCCCAGTTAAGTTTGTTTTCTTTGTTGGGAATAGAAATTTTTTTTCCCAAAGGCCGTTTTAAAATTTGTCTTTTTGAAGGCAAAAATTGTCGAAAAGTTTAGCAATCCAAGTTTAAAGGTGCAATGCTTTATTAAATTTTTGGTTATTCTGGGTATCGAGCGGAACCTGGGGAAAAAAAACCAATTAAAAAAAAATTTTCCCCCAAAATTGTTTTGTGTTTTTCCCAAAATCCCGTTTCAACTGATGCCCTTTTCCTCTTTTTCAATTTCGTTTTGGTTATGTTTGTTTTTTTTGTTTTTTTTTTGTGTTTTTATTATTGTTGTTGTTCTTCATTTGTTTTTATGTTTTTTTATTTTTTTTTTGAACCAAAAATTTTTTTAAAATAAAAACTGGAAAACCCAACCGGGGCCCCCCAAACGGGGGCCCCCGCACCACATTGCACCCCCAATAATAATACCGGGGGAGTGGGCACCTGCTCCCCGCCATTTGGGGGGGTTGGGGGGCCTCCCAGGCGGGGTTGTTTGCCCTTTGCGTGAAATTGGTTTCTTTGTTTGTGTCCCCCCCGGTCTTAAGTGAACATTTTATTATCTTTTTTTTTTGTCTTCTGCTTCCTGTTTTCTTTTTTCTTCTTTCTTTTTCTCTCTCTATTATTCTTCTTTATTTTTTTTTTATTTTAAGACAAAGGGCAAATACCTTTGGGCCTATTTTTTTTTTCCTGTTTTTCTTCCTTAAATATTTTTTTCTCATAAGTAATAGTTGTTTTATGGGCCTCCTGGGGGTTTTTCAAAACCTTTGGGGTCCCCCTAATGCCTCTACTTTAGTTGAAAAGAATTTTATTTTGCGGTGGGTGTTTTTTTCTCTTGGTTATTTTATTCCCCCAAAAAATATAGGAATTGTTGTTTTACGTTGTTCGATAGAAAAAAATTAATTCTTAATTTTTTGTTTGTATACCGGAGAAAGGTTGGATGGGAGAAGCCAACAACAATTTCTTTTTGTTGGCTTTCATCTTGCTAGCCAATAAATTTCAGCGTTCTGTTTGTTTTTGATTTTTTTATATACAATAAGTGGCATATTTCTTGATCCCCCTTTTGCTGTTTACTACTGGCCATACGACAAAGCTGAAGCGGCCCAACAAGCCATAATAAAAAACAAACAAATAATCAGTTAGTTCCTTGAATGCCCTATTTAGGTGGTGTATCATTAAAATGTCCCCCCAAGCATATACATGCAATCCACATTTACTCGCTTCCCTCCAGAATGATCTTTGTTTTCATGTCAACTCATCAATTTTCATTTTTATATAAAAGATAGCCCTTCTCTTGTGTACCCATTCAAGGTATCTGGAGAGCACTCATGGTTTATAAACTTTTTTGTAACATGTGCTTCTATTGGATGAATATTTCTTTCCCTTAATACTATGCTATTTCTGGCGGAAAAATTGGATAAGTTAACAGCATAATTGCGCATATGTGGGGGTCTGGTTGGTGACTGTGTGGCGAAGATAGTGTGAGAAGAGAGGCTGCGCGTAATTGCTGATCTGATATTCGGAGAGGGAAACCTCTCCTCTCTTCTGCATAATCACAAGAAGTGGTAACATGTAGTAACATAATAATCCTTAAAAAAATCGAGTGTGTTTGATCCACTCTGCATTAGCAAAATTTCCATACCAATTCCTGATTATATACTCTCTTCTCTTACTATATATTATTGATTTCGCGACCCAATAGAGAGGTTCTGTTCGTTACACCCCTATTTCATTTTCTTTGATTTCACTTATCACACAATTTGCTTCAGGAAAAAGGAAAATATGAAATTGACAAGATATCCCATACCGTATTTTAGTCGTTTTTGAAGTGCCGGTTTTTTAAATTCTGGCTCCTACAATAAACCTTCCTCTGTCCATTATAGTCAAAACTGTGCTATGACTTAGTTAGAGATCTGCATACATAAAGGTCGCTCCTATTCATACTTTTTACATATAAATAGTCTTATTAGTAAAGGATGGGGGGGTGTTGGATGGTCCATTCTCTATCTTCCTTATCCTACAAGACAAGAGAATCAGCATTACACTTTTTTTACACAGGGAACATTATTAAGGGTCTTATGTTTGAAAGAGGACTCCATTGCCGAAGGTCTTATCAAAATCCTAGCATAAGAGTTATTTGTCTTGGTGTGCCATGGGCTAATGTGTCCCAGACAAATCTGTCGTTACCCTATATTTTTGTCTCATTACATTTGTCATATAAAACTTGCCCAACCATCTATTCAAAACCTTTGAGAGAAAACATGTATTCAATAATATATATTCTTCATGATACTAATTTTTCATAAAGAGATAATTGTATTAGAATTTTGGGGGAGGCTCAAAAAGGTGTTTTAACCTTTTTTTTTCAATATATCTAATCCACTTCTCCAATATTTAAGAGAAATATTAGTAATTTGTTTATAATAAAATCCTAAATACAAGTACTTTTAAAGATATAAGCTAAATGGACTGACACAATGTTTGCTACATCCAATCGAGATTTTCCCGCTGTTATAGCTTGACTTATTTTATTACCCTTTGCAAACAATTACTTGCTAGGGCGTATTTGGTCAACCAGGTGTAGCCCGAGCTATCTTTTGGATGCATTTTTAATTTCTTTGTATTATAAAAAAGTCTCCATTTAGTATTTTTCAATTTCTATTTGCCTTTCCCTATATATAACGGTGGATAAAGTCAACATAACACCCACTGAGAGTTTTATATATAGAGTGCTACATTTTTCCAATTACTTAACTATATCCCACCAACAACCTTTTTAAAATTGTTTCTTTTCAATGATTTCCCCTTTCATTTTTTTGGTCGAGTGAAGTTTATAACCCATCCTTATTCTGAGGATTCCTTCTGTCATAGTCTTTCTTCTAATATAATTCACAGGTTCCCATCCAACCATCCATGCTTTATTTATAATATTCCATCAACCAGTGACTGTAAGTCATCAATCTCTTCGTAAGGCTTGTTATAAAAATTACAATGATTTCTGATCTTCTTTAATGGTTTTGTGCTTAACTTAATTACTATCTGTTCATGCATAACTCAGGCTGAGAGTGCGAGGATCTAACTATATATCATCTGGTATTTTATGATTCTTTACCTTTCTCTGTTATTGCAAAAGATAATCCCTACTTCCCATGTATCAGATTCTAGTTTTTTCTGTAGTGTGACCTGACAGTATTATATATACAAAATAATAAGATTGTAAAACACAAATCCCTAAGCATTAGCAGCAGATTAATGGTTTTGTAATTACAATATAAATTAGTACAGTTGTTTCTTTTACTTTTCTTATATCTCTCTCTCCATTGCCTATCCCATCTGATATTTGAAGTCTCTTCTCTGAAAAGCTTTCCCTTCTACTTTTTCATAATACCACATCTGGCGTGCACTCCCCCCCTTTTTTACCAAATACAATATCTATTGCGTCCGGGCCCTTTTGCTATCAATCGTATATTATCTTAAGATAAGCATACTTTCAATCATATACCAATCATAACCCCAAAAATTTATCACACCCTTCCTGTTATTTTTTCCTGTTTTTGGTGTGTCCTTAATCCCATATACTAATGCGTGTTAATTCTGCCATCGGAATTGCCACCCCCACGGGGGGCAATAGACATCGTTCCTTTCCGCTACCAGTATGATTGCTTGATCTTGCCGTGTTCTTTTTTTTATCATTTTTACTCCTTTACCGCCCCACACAATGTTCCAACCGCGGTGTTTTCTCCAATCAACTTTGTTGACCCTCCTCACGCGAGTGGTCCTACACAAACCCTCTTCACTATATACATGTATGTGCTGCCTGTCTTAACTCTACATTCACTGTCCCAACACTTCTGATGTGATAACAGAGTTGTTAGCTGTGTCGCTTTAAGATAACATAAGATGATATACTGGCCGCTATCAACATAAGCGTAATCTAATTTTCCTATGTATACCACCTACTATATTTGTTGTATTGAGTAGATTCCTTTGAAGCTTTATTTTACTCTCTCAATCCCTCATTTATTTGCTTCAACGTAATAACAAGCCTCTCTCTAAACAAAACATAATATATTATTGAGAGATTCTAAATCATTCACTTTCAACTTAAAAAAATTCTAAACTGATGGAATGTCATTGATAACATTATGATATGATCACTGAAAGTACTTGCTCTCTATTTTAATTAGTGGATTTATTTTGATACTACTTTTTTTCTTTTAAGTCACCAATAATGTTATTATTATCATATATTCTCACTTTTTTGTATTAATCTCTTTCTTTTGAAATTTCATTACAATAAAACATTTTTAATAACCCTGTATGTTTGTACCTAATTATCCGCTCAATATGATAATACCGCATGATACTCCACCAAAACAATCTGCAAAATAGGCAATTCTCCCCTTCGTCCCTATAAAGCTTACATATTTGTCGTCTTTTTATCCCAATATTTATCTGATCTTACCCAATTTGCATTGTTTTCCATTTCCTATTACATTCCTGATACAATTACCTCCTATATCAAAAAGTGAGAGTATTCAATATTTAGTTCTCTTAAATTATGATCAGAGTTCTGATAGTGTCTTACTAAATCCTCTAGAATGTCCCGCTATTGCTCTTTATTGATATTAACTGGTCACACAGCTCTCTTTTTCTTCAATATCGGGAGCATGTTCCCCATTAATATTTTCTGTTTATTTCTAGGTGGGGGAGCCGGAAAGAGGCCTTCAGCCCTCCCCATATTTTGCTAATCCTGTGGAACTACACCCCTTTCTCATTTAGTGTATAAACGAATAAGACCAATAAAAAATGTACATATTTGAGCTTTACTTCTTTGTTTCTTATTTCCCATCAAAGCCGAGGTGAAAACAACCATTAGTTTTATCATTCCACACAAAGCCCGCTCATCCACCCTATATTTAATTCACAAATCTTGGAATGAGGACTTATCATGAGACCCCAACTAGCACAACAGAAGATAACTGAAAAAAATAATTTTCATAAAAATAAAACAGGAACATAACCAAACAATTCATTCAAAAAAACCAATTAATTTAGATTAGACCATATTAATAGCGTCAATCTAAATTTCTATATCTTTCAATATTTTTCCATTTTCCTGTATTACACTTAACACATTTTTTTCCCTCATTGACCATTTGCTTCATGCTATTACAACTATACTGAACACCTCTCTCGAATCAAAAGAGTTCATATCAATAATGTTTTTTATTATCAAAGAAATAATAAAGCGTGGTTTTCCACCACTTGCTCTATTTCATTTTAGTATTCGCCCTAAGACAGCCCATATAATCACACACCATCAACCCCCACACTCTCTCTCTCTCAATGATCCTCTTCAGTTTCTCTTTCCAGATGTCGAACTGCTTTTGCATCACGTAAAAGATATTAACTTCTAGTTTTAGCTTTATTTGAATATTTTCTTTAATTTACTCAAAATATTATGTCATATTCTATTACTTGTGCTTTGATTTTTATCTTTTACTGGTCTACTATATCTTGTAATCCTTTAATTTTTATTTCTTAAGCAATTTTTGTAAATCCAGTGACCTTTTAAAAAAGTGCTATAAGTATATTAACAAGGATTATTTTTCTGTAATTATCAATAAAACAATCTTGTAATCTTGTAAGTTTCCTATAATTTTATTGTTGGTAACTCTGGTTTAGACGCCTCTGGCCTTATAAACAAACTTTGATTGCACATAACATTATTGGTACTTTCATGTTGTTCAAAACTCAAAAGTTTAACCAGCTAAGGATCTCAAGACTTCTATTACATTTTTTTCTTTTTGAAGTGTGCTGAAATTAAAAAATAGCCATGATAGTTTTGGAAAAATATAACTAAAATACATCCCACGTTTGGAAGTTGGAGATCTATCTCAAAGAATAAAATTCTATACATATAAGATAAATATCTGGCGCCTCGAAAAAAATGTGTACTCTTCATTCTTCTTTCTTTATAGAACAGACTCTCTATGACCTCAGGGGGATGGTTCGTGTGCGGCGGTAGCAAGAGAATTAACACACCAGAGACACCCCTGCCTCATATTTTTTATATCCTCTGCAAAATGAAAATTTTTGAAAATTTCCAAAAGCCATCGTGTCAGTAATTCTGCATTCCCTATTTTGTAAGGAAAAATACCTAATTACAGTAGAACAAAACATCGTAAAACTTTGTATTTCTTCCAAACCTCCTCAAAAGATTGTGAAAAAGTATCCTTATACACAACTACACCTCCTGGGCTATTTATGAGTCAAGATATACCTATATTTGACTATCTAATAATAACTTGAGAACATTATGAGGTTTTCGATTATTCAGACAACAAAAAAACAATACATTAACTGAATTAGAGAAGATAATTGTTGAATAAGATAGATTCTAATTTCTACTTTTGTATGAATCTTTTCTCTTCAAGCTGGTTGCGGTCAAGAGCGTTGGTTGTCTGGTGGGCTATTCCTAACCCCTCTCCACACACCTTGATTTGTGTCACTCAATACGTATTGCGATCTGGAGAAATAAAACCCAAATTTATTAACACACCACTTTATGCTTGGCTGTATTTGACATAAGATGTGCTCCAATAACAACAAATAGCGTTCCCAGCTCTGCTTATCTTAATTAACACTATTAGCTGTTAGTTGATATATATCATAAATTTTCTGTGGCATGGGAGCCCAAAATCCATAAAGTTTAACTACTTATTTTTTATATAGGTAGGAACTATATCTAATTATCAATAAAATTCTATTATTATTAAGATTATCTAGGCCTATTTCTTAGTATCTATTTATATAGGAGTGAAATAATCCAGTATTCTAATTCTATATAACTTAAGGAAACTGACCATAAGGCCTACTTTCAACATTGATCTGCTTTCAACATTCCAACAAATAGGCCACCTCTTCGCACAATACTTATAGACAAGCTCATGTTACCAAATAGAGTATCCAACGGCTTAAGAGTCGATTATATCTCTACAATATGGTTTGTTCGGGGGGTTCTCTGCGTAGGACAACCCTTACTATTTATTTGTGTGATAACATTAGAACACAGGGGGGGTTGAACAATAAAATAGACGGATGATTTACAAATACTAACCCTATACACATGCGTGTTTAACATCGAGCTTCGACGCTTTCTATCTGTAAAACAGATAACAAACAAGACTATGATTGCATTTTAGAAAAATACGGGCGCGAAGGTCGGTGTGCCGCATGATGTTCTTTCGAAGGCCCCCCCTTTAATCTAACATAGACAAAATTATTAGTCCATATAGGAACAAGAAAGTTACTAAAATGAGGAGAAAAAAACCCCTATTAATTTTCCCCATTCTAGGGGGATATCCGAAAGGAGCGTATATTATATTTTCATCAACACCCTCTCCTATTGAGATGTGAATTAAAATATATACACTGTGAGTTTTTTAACACCTACAAATTTTACTTGGTATTTGGAAAAATAAAATCTATAGCTGGATAGGGGCAAATATCTCTTTTATTCAAACCCGTGGGCCCCCCACCGAGTCTATTCTTTTCTCAAAATAATTTCAGAAAATAGATAGTTATTATTTTTTATATAGAATGGCTTAGAGAATAAATTTATGGAGGGTTTTGATTAGCCACCAATAATATATGGTTTATCCGTCCTTGATGATAAGAAGAAGAAAACCTTTGCTTGAAGCCTTGAATTATCCCGAAGGAAGAAAGCGGTATTGAAGCTATTAATATCTCAAAATTGAAGTGATGTTATGTTTATTAAATATCAATTATATAAAACGTACAGAAAATATCATTTACCTTTTAATTCAATATATTTTAAATTATGTTTTTTAGTTAAATATGTTGTAGAATATGTTGTGACTAAATATTTTATGCTTAATAGGGAAAGATTATAATATTGTATATATTTAACGTTTTGTTTATTACTTATTTAACAAACATCATTAGATATATTTATAACAATAGTATTAAATTTAGCTTTGAAGAGACGGAGGTTTAAGTCGCATAATTGAATGATTGAATGTAAAATACTTTGTATTCACAAAAATTAGATAAATACGTTATTTATTTGAGACTATATATCTAACGACTCGCTACATTTGTGAGAGATATTAGTGTATGTTATTATAACACTAGAATTTTATTGGTTTATAATAAATAATTTTTATATATAGTAGATAATTATATTTACCTTATTATCAATTGAGAAGGTCTTAACACAACTGATTGGGATAAATTTATATAAAATATATTACCAAAAACTAAGGTTTGGGAACAACATAATGTAAATATATAGATAGAGATAATATATTGATTTAATGTAAATTTTATTAATATAATTTATATAAAATAGATTTAAATATTAATATTTGGATAAATAAAATTTAAAAATATAATATGGTATTTATTAATACCCGGGTGAGGGCTTTAGGTAATTTCCCCATAAAAAATTAAATATAGTAATTTTGGCTTATTATTTATTCTATTTGAAGGGGGCGGTAAAAACTTATTTTATTTTTCAAGGATTTAGTATCTTGATTTGAGTTTCCTGTACTAATTTTTTTTGGGGTAAGCTTTATTAGATGTATATATATATTATATATAATTAAGTATAAAATATATTATTTTATAAAGTTAGAATATAAATTAATTTTTAAATAATTAATAATATGATAGTTATAAATAATTAAATAATTAATAATATTATATAGATAATTATAAATAATATATATAATATTTAGATATTTTATATTAATATTATATAGTATTTAAAAAGATAATTAATAATATTATATTTTTTAAAATATATATAATAATATAAATATAATTAATATTATATAATATATATTTATATATATATCAGTGGTAGCTCGTGGTCACAATATAATAAAAAGATTATTATATATTGGATAGTTGACCATCCTTGGTCTAATAAATCTTCGCGAAGTGGGATAATGGCAGTACAATAGGTCTTTTATAGATTAGGTAATTATATATGTTAAAACATATAATACAACTATGAATAAAGAGAGTTATTGGTGTGTATCGAATTATTAGCAGGATAGTTGGTGAATGTGAATTGATAGGAAAATGGGTTTAGTTAATGTAAACATATTTATATTTGATAAATAATATGAGTTAATGTTAAACTGTCTTCATTCGTATTTGTAAGAACGATCTACGTGACAGTAGCGTCTTGTTAAATTATCCCTTCAATCAAGCTTACCAATTTCTAAATATGTCGTACCACTTATTCAAATTATTGATAAGCCTATTCAAACTTATCATCCTTATTTATTTTGGATAATTCAGTCAAATACTTCATGAACTTTATATAAAGATTCAAATGATAGAAAGCTGATTACAACTCTGATTATATTACTAATCTATAGTCGAGTTGCTAATAGAGAGAAGAGAAAATAAATTTTGAATAAACTGCAATTTATTACTTAGAAACCTTCTTTAATATAGTAAAGTACTGAAGTACTTATATAGTATATCTATACTATATATAACAAATATATTATATATATATAATTATATACTAAGTATATACTTATCTAAATATAATATTCTATGAGTATAATGATATACGTGTTATTAAAATTACTTTACACAAATTATGAAAATAATGAGGAACATATTGATTTATGAGCAAGTAATTAAAATATATCTAATAAAAGATTGTGTTATACTATATTTCCAATCGGCCTTCAACTGTTAACTTATCAAATGTTGTTGGGTAACAAGTACCACTAAAAAATTAAAGGGAAAAAATTAAAAATGTTTCATAGTAAAAATGTCAATAGCGAATTTCACCCAAATTTTTATGTTGCCGTTGTCGCATTTTTAATGCAATAGGCCAATAACACACTATTAAACGAGCACTAATAAAAATACTATCGGTTAAGGATTCGGTTGTTCAATCATAGTTCAGAAGAGTGATACGAGCTCAGATTAACCATACATTATATAGCACATCTATAATAGAGCTATCGATAACTGGTGAAATCACACGAAATAAAATGAGAAATGAATCATAATGCGAGACAGGGTCTTACATCGGGCCATATAAAAAATAAGCGGTTGCCAAATCATACAATTCATTATGCACAAAAAAAAGGCACCTAAAAAAACTAAACCTGCTAACCCATGAAGCATCGATTATACTCAAGCGCCGATTGCATCTATCATATAATAAAAATAGCATAATGAGCGGGTCAAATACCAATCAGTAGGGACTCCATCTACGATTTTAAATCACAGTTAGCTTGACAAGCACACCTTAGTAGTTCGAAAGGATGTTCTCTTAAATATGCTATTTTCAGAGTATAGCATTATTTCATGAATGCAATTCAGTGAGTCTACGTGAATCACCTCCATCCAGATAAAAATCAAGTATATCAGTATAAATTATATATAAAAAAACTTTTTGAAGAGACAATTGCCCAAAAGGAAAATTTGGGGAATGACAAATAAGAAGTTAGGAGAATTCCACATAAAATTTGGACTTTACGCCAGCACGAATAACCCTGCACAAAAGACACAAAACAAAATACTTGTGGAAACCCGTCCGGTCAAACAAACTACACACTCACTCGTATAAAAGTGTCATGGATTTTACACTAGTAAGACTGGTTATAATATGGGTACGGGTGAGAAATTAAATACTAAATCGAAACTTAAGTTATCAATATTAATAGAGAAGAATCGAATTTGAATAATTACAGGTATTAGAACATTTGTCATCTTATATATATCTTCTCGCAAAGCAAATTATGTAATTATATTTCAAATAGTGAAAATAATAGGACAATTTAACAAACACAATTATTCTTCATAATCATATTGCAATTAGTAGCTTGGCTTAATTCGTTTTTCAAGTGGTGTTAAACTTGTGAACAGTATGTATCCACCACTAGCCCTATTTTATGAATAATTATAGCTAACCAAACCATCTTACGCCATTATTCTATTTTTATATAATAGTATTCACATTATGTAGCTATACTAGGTAAATATTATTTTAAGGGTCTAAATAAACTTATGACATTGATTGGATACATATTTATATAAAACTATTATTACATTAACGTTTATAAACTAATTGACGACGCTCTATAATTAAGTATTAATATGCGACTATAATTATATAAATAGTATAAGATGAATAGGAGCCTTATACTAAGAATATCTAGGGATTAAACAAGGAATCCAGACCATCGCAGCAATTGCATCACTTTTACCAAGTGAACAATTAATAACATGTGTGGCACTTCCATTATTAAAGAAAATTGATAAACAAAAAAAAAAAAACGTTAAAATAATATGAATATATTCGATTGAATACTAAATAATAAGTCCATCTAATAGCTGTTGAGAAATGCTTATCCTGTTAATTCTCTATTATAAATAGAAATAGATACGTATATATATATATAAAATAGTATTAATAATATATAATATATATATAGATAGATATAGTTAGTATGTGAAGGGATTAGTGAGGATAGTAGGTAGGTAAGGATATAATTGGACTAGGTGAGGTAGGGGTGTAAAGGGGTGGGGTAGAGAGTGTGTAATATCGGTGGTGGTAGGGTGAGGGGTTTATACTTGTAGCTACTGAGTGGGGTAGTATGAGGGTATTATTAAGGTAGAATAAGCTGAATAATAACTGTTCGTGGGTGGTTTGGTGTGCCGATTTAGGGGCTTCTCACATATATAGTAGTGCTCGGAGTAGAAAGTATAGGTTTAGGATGGGGGGTAGTGTAGGGGGGAGGGTAGAGTGGTTATCGTGGGGTGAGTTTTTGTTGAGTGTGATGGTTTTGATATATTTAATTATAATTAATATTGACTAATATTAATATTAGCTGGTAATTATTGAAGCTCTTTAGCATACCAGTAATAGATTCATGGTCATTTGGTTACCTTTTCAACCTAGCCATATGGCAAAATATATTAAGTAAGTATATAATGGTATGATAGTATTATATATATAAAGTGAGATATAATAATAATAATATGGTGAGGGTTATAGAATATCATATAATATATATATGGAGTGAAAATATTATAATAATAATATGTAATATATATAGTTTATATAGATATTATATATCCACTAAATATACTTATATAAGCGATGTATCGTAGTTACACAGAAACGGGGACGTCGGAGAATCGAGAGATTATTATTACTTATAAGATGTAAATTTAGTCTACACTCTATTACTACTTAATAGTCTATACATGGTTATTGTGATGTGCTTATGTATAGGTGTAATAGTTATTAACTAGTCAGAAGGCCTTAGTAGAGAAAGGAGTGATATAGAGGTTATTGTAAATCGCAATCCCATCGTTATAGTGAGATGAGATACGTGCATAGGAGATATTTAGCGATTAGCATTAATCTTTTACTGGTAATGTGTAAGTGAATGTGTATGGTTGCTATGAACAACAAAGGAGGTTAGACTCGAAGTTCTACGTTCTGAGACGTTCAAATATACTAGTAGATTGATGATCTAATGTATTAGAAAAGAGGACAATAATGCTCACTTGAGTTAAGAACATAATTTCTTAGATTAAAGGACGACAAGACATGAAAATTGAGTTTCTAATTGTTATTGGCTACTGTATTCATAACTCATTTGAAATAAAATCGGCTAGTATCGTTACAGACTATAAGGAACTTGTGTGAAGACAGTTAAAGCGGGCTAGTCGATGAAATGTCGTCGCTCGTTAAGTATGACCCTAGGTGCATAGCGCCGAGGCTGGATAAATATTATTATCGAGAGGGTGAGGACGGGAGATACAGTGAAGAGATGATATAAGAATATAGCTGGAGGATGTCATACGTGCTGTAATGCGAATCATTCTCCTGCACAAAAAAAATTTGTTGCTCTATACTGAGTACTGAGATTATTCGATATGAGCTGCATCAATTTGCGACAGTCTGATCCTTAATATTCGTGATAAGTAGTATATAAGAATATCATTTATAGATACAGTTAGACCGGTGTATAGGTATGGGAAAATATGCTCTCGGGGTTGGGGTTAGTGTAAAGTAGTTTGTGAACACTGTGAGATAGTGAAGTACACTGGGTAAAGATACCTGAGTGAATGATCGTGTGAGCAGGACAGTAATACTGTCATGGATTTGTATCAATGATTATCTAGGAGTGGGGATGAATAAAAATTGTTGCGCAAGCTATATGGTAAGTTAATGAGGGAGGACTATAGGTGGGATTACAAATGAGTAGTTCGATTAGACTAATAGTACCGCATTTTTTTTACTTAATCTACTATAATTGTTCGATTATGGCTAGCATAACAATATCAGAGGATGTGCGGAGTGTGATGAATGTCAGACGAGTCATCTCATCGATTTTAGGTGTCTGGATTCTCGATTAGATTAAAAATAAATGGCTGTGAGAGCTATCTAGATCGACGTAATATTGAAGTGTATCTAGCGCTTTAGTGGGGGTATAAAGGCACGTGATGCGAAGAGTGGAGTATTGAGTGTATAGAATCGACGCGCACGTGGTATCACATGTGTGAGAGGCGATAACCGACGTGCTAACTGGCTATTGAAGAAAAATACTAATTATCTTGATAAGTGCGAGCTAGTCGTAGTAGTGTTTTGTGTTAGGCCTATCGAGTTAGCTCCATAAGTATAGCCGTTAGAATTTATTAGTATGATAGTTTCCTGTATGTGGTTTTATTATTGTTTTTAGGCACCCCGCTGTCGCTGTTGCTCTTTCCAGAACCTTCACAATTATCTAGAGTAGTATGGGAGAGGGGACAGTGCGCGGTTAGATTTTTTCTGACAATGTGAACCGGACTGGTTAAGAAGTTGAAAATTTGCCTATAGTAAACATACTTTGAAACAATCGCGTCTTATAGAGGAGTATTAATGGAGATGCTTTTTTCTAATGATTTTAATTTTATTTTTTTTTTTTTCACCCTCTTCTTTGTGGGTGATGGTCTTCATTCTTTATTGTTGAAAATAAATTAATACGGTAGATAGGGATCTACCCACCATGTATCATAATGTATTTATCGAAAAATTTTCAGAGTATATATATATATAATAGTTATATCATAGATACTACAGTAAAAGAGCTGCCTATATCTTAACATATAATGCCTAGACTTACGATATATATATATAATGATAGTGGTATTAATATATACTTTTATATTAGATAGTAATAGCTTATATCAATAGAATAATATATACTTACTATATTATTAATAAACTATAGTATATATAGTGTATATATTAGATATATATGGTTTAGTATAATATATAAAAGTATACGTTTATAAATATATAATAGGTAATTTCTAATAGAAATTACGTAAGTATAAATATTAAGTGCTATATATATATAATTATTAATATCTAGGCGCACTTTTACGATATTATTATATATTTTTACAGTCTACTATGAATAGATACATATCATAATACTTAAGATGATAGTATAATTAATTATACATTACGTAACGCATAAGCTATTAATATACAGTCTAGATATTGGAAGAGAGGATGCGAGAGATGTAGACAGAAGAGAGAATTTGGAAGCGACATTATACAACAGAGAACACTGCTGTTATTAAGGGATTGAGTTTTAATTATACATTATCGACCCAACTATTTGACGTTGGAGCACTGTAACATTCGTGCTTGGGCTATTCAATCGTATGCATGGCATGATATATGCCATATACGGTCAAGACTAAAAATATCTGTAACATAAGAACATGTGCTGATACGACATATGATATCGATATTTCTAATTTATTTTGACTAATATTATCAACTGAAAACTTCGATAGAGACTGTAAAACTTATTTCTACAGATTTCACAATTAATAAACTTGCACGAAGAAAATGTGAAGAAAAGATAATCTACTCACACATTTTTATGATTTTCTGCCCAGGTCCAATTATAGATTAATTGTTGAGTGCTGAGAATCTATATATATGTTTTAAGTGTCATTAGTAATACAACACACCGATCTGTGTGAAACAAGACCCCACAATGAACTTTTATCATACATGCAAACGATCTCTCCCAACCATCTATGTCTAGCAGACAGCATCCAATGAGCTACTCAACAACCTCAATCATCATAATAGAATCACATATATAATTACCTCGTCTACGTGTATCCTACATTCTATACTCGGATATGCTTATTAATGATCCATATTATTCATACGTCATATATGCAGTATTTATTAGTCATGGTTCACCTAATAACTAAATATAAGTAATCGTATAGAGGTATAAGTATATTTTCCGCGATATCGGATAAGTATACATAATCAACTTGATATACCTGATATTAACCACGCAGCCCCGGCTCTGAACCAGTAAAGACACATTAATTGTGAGGGAAGGAGTAGAACTATGAGTGTTATCGATAGTGATCTAAAATCTGCCGAAAATACTAGATCCTCCACTTGGGTGTCGAACAAATAAGCACTGAAAGTTGTTATGATCACTTGTCGAAGATCAGCGAAAGATTGACATATATTTGGCGTATACACGATTACTACTACGTTTCTCACCGTACGTAGATCTCAAATGCACAGAGTTCATCTGAAATCTGTTTACTAAGTATCTCACTCTTTTCAGTCGGTATGCTAGTGCCAAAATGTCTTTGTTTACTTGGCTTATAATGGCATTGGTGTAGATCTGATGCAGTTAACTTACCACGATTGAGTGAAGTCAGCATGGAGGTTATGTTGGGTAGCTAGGCGGCGTAATTGCCTTGGCCGATATTGCTGGGGCTCGTGTGGGATCGGTTACTGCGATGACAGTTTTTATCAGCCTAAAGCAGACCTACGATCACCACGGCGCAACACGCACGAAACAGGAAGACTAGAAAGCAAAATCTCTCGACTATGATATACGTGTACATTGGATGGTACGACTCATGCATTCGCCATTAGGACGAAATCGATTAGATATCAAAGTAACGCCCTTTTAAAACAAATCAAGCGACACGAGTAGGACGGCCTTGCTACCAGGACTTCAATATAGAGCCGATATCAACAATTTCATACTCATCATCTACCTCTGTCTTCCCTCGTATGGTCTCTGCTGGTATAGATTTAATATTAATGCTACACAGTCTGCCACCCCATCACAAAGCCACTGAGATCAGCTAAATTTGTATAAGTAGATATATACTGTAGTATATAGAACAAATTGAAGGGGATAAGCTCGGTCTTGAGGCAAGCATGACATTCTTATGAATCGATACTCTAACTTTATTGGCGTTATAAAGAGGAAAAATGGCCTCAGCGATCGGATAGATCGAACGTTGCCTTAGACGCCTGTTGCTCCAAAAACCAAAATCCCTTCTTTATCACCGACACATTGTTATGTGTCTCGTGCCAGATAAGTGGTTTGATCACTTAGTCGCGACAGGACAGAGTTGCGTTGGTTCTGTACCACTCTCGGAGTGCCAGAGGCGCAGGTGAAATTTTTCATTTCTTTCCGACTTTTTTATATCTTATCTACCGACATCACTTCTGACCATTATTTATAACCATTTAGTTTTTTTTACTTTTACACGGTAACCTCAGATTCAAATATATTTAACATGGTAGAGAAATAACCCCAAAAGGAGAATAATACAACAGTACGACTGAGCCATCAGACAAATTACTTATTAAATATAGTCGATAAAAACAATCTACAAACAATTTATCAAATATTCGCGGCGTACATAAAAATCTTAACCTGTAAGATCGTGTGCAGATTAGACGAGTCACTATGATGCTTGATCTTCGGAGTCTGACATCTACGTATGATTCATCAGGCATATAACTGTAGTTACGCAGCGCGTGTGATGATTTTCGAAACGTATCGGAAATGAAAAAATTCTCCTGTGTTTGGTGAAGATATCAGAGCACTGAATTGTACTAAACATATGACAATGTTGCATGTTTAATTTAAACTAGTGAGGTAGTGCACAGAAAGATAAGTGACTTCTTAATGATATAGAACACATCTGTGCCACAAAGAAAAGTTTATTTGTTATATATTGAAATAAAGTTAAATAAAAGATAAACGCGTTTTGGAACCACGCATAAATTACGCTAAGAGCCCGAAACAAACACCATGAGATCAGCTAATCGATTGCATTGTGGCGGAGAAGGCAGCAGCCTATATCTCAATATATACTTTAGAAGTGAAAATGCTTTATTATTGATTATGTATGTAAGCGATACTGGTAGGAAGAATTAGATCTAATCGGCGAATCGGAAGTTTCGGGACGATTCACTTTCAAAAGTACCATATTAGTATAGTCGATACGAAGCAGATGCGTTGATAGCAGAACAAGGAAAGGACGAATAATTACAACAAGGTTAAAGATTCCGGGTGTAGTATGGCCACTATAAAGACATTATTACAAAGTTTTTTTACATATCTTATTGAACTGGTAGATTATTCGGTCGTTATTAATTCTTACAAGTGTTTTCGCGAGGAATGTCTCAGAGTTAATGTTTAATTTTATCACATAGAAGAGATTTGCAAGATTGCTTGTTGGCGGATGTATTCCTACGTCATCCGCGTTCACGATTTCTTCGTAGTTTCTTGTGCTAGAATGGAGGTATGCGCGATCCTCAGATCGCTATATCTTGTGCACTTACGAATTAGATTGAAGTCGTAATCATTAAAGTATTAAGCACCCACGATGATCGATTACTTAAAAGGTAAGGCACACAACTTAGAATAAATTATAATGTATACTTATATGCGGTGTACTCGGTTAATGTGTTTTTTTAAATATTCTTAAGGTACTTTTTTACGTAAATAAACATCGGAGCTGATTAGCCTTTTTATTTAGATAAAAAACGATAGCGATTAAAGGGTCTTAAAAGAAGAACTACTGAAAGGCAAATCTAAAACCACAAAACAAAAAAAAAAACAGTTATTTATTTAAAAATTTAGTTTTGTAGTACTTTAAACAAACAAAATCATAATAATTATATATTATTTAATAATATAATAGTATATATATTATATATATAGTATATATATATATATATATATCAATATATATATAATATATATATATATATATATATATATATATATTATTGTTTAATAATTAGAATAGATAACTATAACTTATATTATATTCTATTTGTTTTTTTTATGAATATTTCGGTATCAGATTAATTATCTAAGATGCAATATTTTTATGCAAAAATTTTTAAAATATTTGATTTTATATACTGACTTTTAATTCAACGTAGTCTAAAAACTTATTTTTTGTTTCCGGTCAATGTCGGATTGAAAAATAAATAAAGAAATCATAATATTTTTATAGCTATTTTTTGATAATTTCTTTTGTCTTCTTAGTTTGCCAACAATACTAGCCTTTAAAAGAACCAGTGTGGTTAGATACTTGTTTATTGAATGAACTTAGGGAGTCCTACTTTAAATCAAGAAGAATTGACAACTCGTAAAATTGTAAAGTTAATAAAAATGTTTTTAATGACACTTTTTATGCTGTTTTATATATAAAAAGTATAAAATTGACAAAGGGCAAGAGATAATTATTTTTGTCTATTAATTATTTGATTTATGTCGAGGAAGTTAATAACTATTAACTAAAAAAATTTAGCAGATAAGAGATAATTCCATATTGCAAGTTGAATAGCAACATTTCAGTGCACATATCCAAGCTACGTTCTTGATGAGTGAATTTTTCAAAGTACAAATGAGTCGAAATATTAAAAAGATAGGAAGGTTTGAGAATAGTACGTAATTAGTGAATTATCGTACTTTTCAATATTAACAAATGAGAGCTTTGTGATAAAATTAAATATGGTAAATATACATGATTTTGGTATGACAGCATGACGTTTGAAAACAGGATTTACTTAGCTAATATGGATATGTCAAAAACTCAAGGTAAGTAAATAGTTGAAAGTTCAGCATAGTCTACGAACGATCGTATCAGCGGATAAGGTCTTTACAGAGACATGATTAAAGCATGAAGACAGAATATTGTTTCCGATGAAGTTAATACATTAAGGATTACATGGAAGAGCATGTTGCGTGGCGCTATTCATCGAGATAAGAGTTTCGACTTTATCATGATATATATGCTGGTCAAAGCAAAAATCGCTAACTCATATCAAAAGAGCGTCACAGTGACGGAGACAATAGCAAAGTGACAACCTCGCCCTTAAATTAATTAAATGTTTTAAAGGGTTCAAGATGAAAAGAGAAGTAAAGACTGAAGTTTCTTCCTCAATCGAGGTAGTTATGGAGCAACTGAACAACCACGTTAATGTGGAATATTTCACACTATATCACGATACACTCACAAAAAAGAAAATATCAAGAAGGAGGAACTTAGTATGGACTGGTGGAGAAATTATATATTAGAGATAAACAAAAAAATATATTTATGTTTAGAAAATATTTAAATGAAGAAGAGTTAGAACAAATAAGCGAGAATTACTATGGAAAGAAGGGGAAAGATGAGGAAAAACTGGAAGAAGAAAATATTTTTTTTTTTTTGCCTCTATTTGATTACTACAGTTTAGAAATTTCTAGTTTGAGAAAATCCTGAATTGACTTCTGATGAGTATAAATTAAAGTTCGAAGTGAATTGTTCTGTAGAAGCTGTTGACTATAGACTATAAAAATGAAATAACACATATTCGGGAACATGAGAGATGCATGGGTAGGAGTCATACTAGTTCAATAAGTCATAATTTCATCAGGAATTCTTGTGTGGTATCTTTGTCCTAAAGTAAGATTAAGAAAGTCTATTGAACCAATATTTGACAGCAATTGGTATCAATTGAAGCATATTCAAAAAAACGATTGAAAAATGATAGAGCTGTTTTCATATTACAATTAAAAAGACATTCAATCATGATCCAAACCGCTTCTCTGGAAAAATACAAAATGAAATTTCCATAGCTTTAATGCAATAGCATTCTTATAACGAATAGAATTTCTGAAGACCGTGGAAAATCAATGCTGATACACTAACTGTGAGGCAGTCTCATAATATTACTAATAAATTTTCAATTAGCATTCATACAGTTAGTATGCTTTTCATTTTAATAAAATCGATTATTCTTGATATTTTTGAGATTTTAAAAAATAATAACAATCGAATCATAGGGACATAATCGTTAAAGAGAGATTTTTTGATGCAGTTTAATTTTGAAAGACAAACGAAACAAAATGGAAAGTCGTTATTACTTATGTTTTCATAATAGTTCAATTAAATTATTTAAACAACTATGAAGAAAATAGGTTTCTTGTCTGTTCATTTTTTTTTTAAATCATCTAGTGTTAATTTCCTCAAAAAATTTTATCCTCAATGACGTATATTTGCTTTTTGTCTTCAAGTGCGTATGTGTAGTTTCTATTAATAAATTCATTTTTTATTTATAGGCATGTGTAAAAATTTTATAACTTGACATATTACATACGACTTATCTGTTTGTCAAATAATAAAGAGATAAAAATCGATAATCTTCTAAATAAAAAAAAAAATTACAAATATATATATTGAAAAGCGATATCATAATATAAAGTTGTAAGGAGCCAGAGATTCTCTGAGCTAAATTAGAATATGAAACATTCTTCAGGACTTTAAAAGAGATTTTAAAATAGATCGAAATTATTAATTAATGTTTCATTAATTTATTCAAAAAATTATTCAATTACTGCTAATTATACGTCGTTTTAATAAATTTTGAAACTAGTACAAGATAAAAATTATTAAGACAAAGTTCCAAATTATGTGTAGAGAGAGAGAGAGAGAGAGAGATGAGAGCGAGAGGAGAGAAGAGAGAGAGAGAGAGGAAAGGGAGAGAGAAAGAGAGAGGGATGCGTCGCGCGAGAGAGAGAAAGAAAGGAGCTCGTTTGGAGTGAATCATTTTTATTCTCAATCTCATTAATCTCATAGAAATATAATTATATATATTTATAGTATACTTATAAATATCGATATATTTAATATAACACTATATAGTAGTCGTATAATTATATGTTATTGTATAATAAGTACTATAATAACATTACAATGCACGTTATATGTAATATTAATATATATCTAATATATTTATATATATAATTAGCTATATATTAGCAGATATAATATATAACTAAATATATATAGGATGTGCGGTAATTTGTGCGTCTACGTGGTAATAATAGATAGAATTCATGTAAAAGAGATAGACCTGGAAAGTCAAGGTAAGTATTGTATGGAACCTCAAGTCGTAATAGATGAATGATGACGCACGAGCACCTACGTTTAGGTACAAATTATACAAAGCATTAAAACAACAATGCTCTTCAGCTAACTAGTGAAAACAGCTTCGATGAGAGACGGTCCGATACGTGTGCTACGTCTGGGCGGCCTAGGAATAAACAACTGAACATACAAAGTTCATATTAAAAGCAGTAAAGTCCCCATTACACAGCGTATCAATAACGTAACCATATTTCAACTTTTTCCAAGCATATCTTCAACATATCAATGTTTTAATTTTACATTAACAATCTGATTACGTACATTTAGAGATCATTTATCGGATGATAAACATTCAACAAATGAGTTCTTATATACTAACCATTCGAATATGTCTAACATATAAATACAAGGTTCATATTAAATAAAGCTAAACATATGCATCAAATGAACTCAAGAAAATCACGTGAGGTACAACGACGAAATCTATCACAATTATGCCATTCAGAGGTTGTCCGAAAAACTAACTGTTAGCAATTAACAAAGCGTCCACCTTAACACCAGAAGGTCCAATGCCGATTTTTATGAAAATCAAAGGATAAAAGGATCAAAAAATATTAATACAAAACTGAAATGGTGGAAGTATACCTTTTTCTCACGGACCGATCACTAAATATGTCGTCAGCGCTCTCCACTGTTTGTCCTCAAACAATCTCTCCTAAGCATATTAACGCTAATTCTACATTGACATACACGTAATATTATGAATAAAAAAGTTGAGACAAATTTATCATACGCCTCTGCAAAGTTGTAAAAAACCAACTGCTTTTTAATTATTCATACTTCTAGGATTTTTGTTATTAAAAAATAAGCAACATTCAAACAAAAAGCATTTTTTTTTTGAAAATACGGCACAAACCTATAAAAAAATAATAATGATAGAATATGTGAACACAGACAGCGAAAAATATGCACTATGGATGTTGCTCATAATAGGAAAAAAATAAGATTAGACCACAGACCTCTGAAAGTAGTTTTTAATAAACTAATGTCCCCAAGAATAACAATGACCTTATCTCTATAACATAAAAAATTATGGGAGGATAAATACAGTTCTTTATATATGCTACCATGTCGCAGTATACCTAGCTACGAGCTGTAAATTACAGCTCAGCGTTTTTAAGCAGCTCTATTAAAACGTTAGGTTACATGATAAGACATTACAATATTTGATCTCTTATAAATCATCTAGCAAATATAATGTAATAGAATTCTTTGACTCATGTGATAATCCAAACAACTACAGAACCTAACAACGTTATCATAACCTGAACTGTTAGGTTAGGACTACTAACCTAGGTCGATCAATATTGAAAAGTCTTATGGGATTTTTAACACTTTGAGAGGCTGTAACTTTTTTCTCCTAAAGAACCTGAAATAAATTTTTCGTTTTCACTATTCTTCATTATATTTTTTTAGAGTATATCATTTGATTTTCATAAAATTAGGTTGTGACACCCCCTCTGGGGTAACAATTTACATATATATAATATATATTATTATAATATATATATAGTAATATATATCATAATATATAGATATTATATAAATATACGTTATATATAGAATATATTACCCTATACACACAAATCACTAATTTAACAATATACTATATAAAACTATTACCGTAAAATGGAGTACAACAAGATCTTAATAAGTACAATAAAACTTCAGTCCAAGGATCCAAATCTTCTCATAATAAGATTAAATTTACCAAGAAAAATAAGAAAGTGAATCTTTTCCTTTCCCCTGAAGCAGTTTATCATCGAAATAATTTTCTTCATCATTTGATTCTTTCAAGAAAATAAAAAAGTATCGTAATTAAAATAATTGTTAGGGGCTCCGTTAAGCACACAAAAAAAAAAGGGAGAAGAATTTTTGAAGGGCCGGGGAGTCTCCGCAGTGAACCCCCATCATCCCTCCCGTTGCATGTTCGTACGCTAATCGATCCTAAAATTTTATGAATTTAAATAATGTAATTGAAATGGAAAAATGGTCCAGATCACTTTTCATCCACTTACGCTTAACATATCTCTTTAATTTACATTAACACAGTAATATTTAACAACAGTTTAGCATAACCTAATAAGCATGATCCTATGTACCATACATTAATTTATAAACCATGCACAACACCACACTAACACACAATCCGCAAAGAATATTAATTGCTGACGTAACATATATGTTTTACATTCAATCTTCGTAACATTTAAGCAAAAAAATTCATCATAACCAGTCTATTAATACATATATCTGCCAGCGAAATATATGCGCAACATAACAAAAGTTTTACCAACATGATAATAACAAAAAAAATAAAAAAAATTTTATACCCCTTTATATAATAATAATAACATAAAATCAAGTTCTTTTAATTAAATATATCTTTCCCATAAAATTGTAATATTCTACTGATTTTAAAGCAGTATAATAACAGTAAATCGATAAATCGAACCACTATCCATCCACCCTGAACCCGTTCAAGTCCCATCAACACTCTATATATATATCTATTATATCACTACGTATCTAAGTATATATTACTGTTAATTACTATATATTAGTAAATACTTAAATTTTTAAGATATGTATATACTAAGTCACAAGATAATTTTTATCGAGTATAATCTAATTGTGTACACGACAAATAAACATCAACAATAAAATATAATAAATAAAGTTCTTATCTATATATTACTGTACAGCTATGATATATACTATAATATAGTAATATTGGTCTATTGTGCTAAATAAAATAAACCTATTGGTACGAATCAGATCGATATAAGGATCGAAAGACCAGAATACACAAAGTTTAGCATCAATAAAGCTAACAAATCCATAACCTAAAAACCGCTGCGTATACCTAGCAGATAGTATAGGCGCCAGAAAACTAATGTCATCAAACTCAGGATACTCAAATTTTATTTAGAAATTCATTACTGTTATATTTCTTACATTAACACTAGAAAGTTATGAATCAATAAACATATTCAGCTTGATTGTCACGTCATGTATTATCTACCTATCGTCGGCGTATGATCAACTTGGTAACCATTGCCTAAAACAAACATCCGCGAAATATTTACGCTTACTAGTAGCTGATGACAGAGTAAGTAGCCAACGAAGCAGGTCATGACAATACTCGATTATGTTCCATAAACGTTTCGGAGCATATTTAGCCAACAGGGGCATCGTAAAGTCCCGTTATTACTCTAATCTAATAATCTCCGTTAACATAAGTTGCAAGCATGTGACTAGACCAAGAGAATGGCACCGATCCTGCCCGTGTAGAGAAGTGGGGTCATGTACGCTGCTAGGTGTAAATGGATAGTTAGTGGTAGGTATATACTTTGTAAAAGAATTATGTATTAGTAGCAGCAATTAATAGTAAATACGGTGGGTTGTGGCTAGAACAAATAATAAAATTCCCACTATTAAAACGAGGTCTCAACCCTGAGCAAAACCTCCTTTATTTTTCTTGAGGGATCCCTTAATAAGTACATAATAATATAATAATAAATAATATAAAATAATAATAATAGATAAAATAATATAATTAATAATAATATAATAATATAATAATAAATATAATCAGAAGATAACGATATTAAATATTCGTAATGCTAACTGGTTGATATTGTTCCCCTACGAATAGAAATATCAAAAAACAAAAGAAATCCATTTCCTAAAATAAAAGACACCCAAAAAAGTAGGAGTCAAAATCTCTCTCTCTCCTCTCTACTCTCGCACGTTCTCTCTCCGTCTCAGTCTCTCCTCTCTTCTCATCTCTCGTAACCTATTGCTCAATTACTTCGTTCCTTATTCTCTCTCTTCTACTCTTTCAATACAAAACGTGTCATCCTTCTAGTCAATAAAGTTTAAAGTCACATTTATTTGTACTTATCTGAATAACCTAGACCAATTAGCTCAAAGTCAGGCTACTTAAACATTATTCAATGTCTCTCCATTTCCATATCAAAAACTATAATCCCTAAGGCTTGACGGTTTCCTAACCACATTCCATCGTCCATTATACCCATCACAGCTAAATCTTCTACACAATACTTTTCCATCATTTTCTTCTTCTTCCTCCTTTCTTCTTCTCCTCTCTCGACTAAAACTCGTAATTCCCGCCCACTTTCTTACCATGTACATTTCGGTCATTAAGTAACTATTTAACATTCCACGTGTAAATCACCTAAAACTCTTACAGAATCATAGAAACACAGTTTCTCATTTCTTAAACCTCCATCCCACGAGATCTAAAAGCAATCAACATTACCTACACCAAGCAAACCATCGAATGCGCCCCTCTCTTGAAACAAGCGGTTGTGAATTTTCATCTCCCGCTCGGGGGCGCGCTGCGTCTCTCTCTCGTTCTGGGATTTTTCTCGGTGCTCTGATGGGGACGGATTGCGATTCCTACTTTCTTCTTGTCTCTCTTTCCTAACTCTCCGAAGGTCGGGGTAGTTAAAGTCTCGGTCTTGTTGACGTGGTGCCAGGCTCTTCGTCAGCCCGTTCAAGCGTGTCCGATGCTTTTAAACTCAATCCCTCTCTTCCTCTGTCTTCACACACACAGTTCCTCTCCTTCGGAGGAGGCACATAAAAGCCGCCCTACCTCCTATAAAATTATACTATCAGTATTCCTTCGGTGTGTTATCCACTCGCACACTTACTCCTTTCAAGGGGCCGCATTCCCCTGGGTTTTCTCATCGAGTAATCGTGTTGCTTTTTAGATGCTCTTGGTTATCGAAAATGTTTATTCGTAGTTAGGAGGGGTAACGTTATGTAAATTTTAGACTCATGACAAAGTGAGAATATACATCTAGTACCCATTTCTTTAGGGACGTAACATGGTTACTTAGGATGTGTACTGTATGTGTGGGGCCAGTTCCGTTGTATGGGCTATGTATTTTCCTAGTTTTTTGTTTGAATAATTTAGGGAAAAGAACTGGTTGTAGTATTTTCTGAATCCACTAAGTATGTTTGTTAGATTTTTCTTTGATAATTATAAGGGCGTAGGAGAGTGGGACACTTTTGGAAAGTTGATCAAAACAGATATAGTATTGTGCATAATGCTATCATCAGTTCAAAGGATGGCGTGGGTATACATACCACACACTGATTCGATCTTTTTAAATTTTGATATCTTTGTCGTAAAGGTCATTTATTCGGTTTTATTTGATGATAATTATAACTCTGACATCTGTGGAGAAGTAAAATTAGGAAATTAGTCATATTCGTCAGAAATATATTATGGGTATATTGTAATATGGGGTAGAGGTAGTAATTTTTGTAGTTTAGGAGGAATAGTAATGAACTTAAAAAAATGGATCTCAAAAAAGATAAATTGTTCATAGTAGTTTTCTTTATTCTTTAGTTAATTTATGATCTTCTTTGGGATATTGAATATATAATATAAATCAATCATTATTATATATTATATATTTATATAAATGTAATATTAATATAATAATATATATATTAAATACTACCATTAAACTTACAAGATATCATAATTCAATTTATATATAAACTCGAATTAGCGAATAATATATGTTATTTTACAGTATTACGGTTTTATACTAACCTATATATATAATTTACATATAACAATAACCATTATTATACTTAATACGTTGGCACTTCCCAACCATGAGTATATACCTGATTAGATAACTATAATATTAATTAATATATAATATTTAATATATATATATAAAATATTATATATATATAAAGAAGAGAAAAACCTGGTAAATACAGAAGGGTCGATAAAATATTTTTCCATCGTTATCGGATTTACCCCCTTCCATCTTCTCTCTCTCTGTCTCTTCTCGTCTTAATAATAATACTATATTAATGTATAATATATGATATAATATCAGTATCTAATATATATATATATTATATATATATAAGTATATATATATATATATTATTATATATATATTGATATATATTATTTAATATATATATTTAGAGAGAAGAGAGAGAGAGAAGAAGAGAGGAGAGAGTTGAATATTTAACACGAGCAAGTGAGATAAAAAAAATATTTAATTATTGGTTTTAAAAATGTATAGAGTTTGGTAATTGTCAATCTTTCCTGAACCTCATTAGGTTATAATTCATGAATTAAGTCTTGGGGATCCTCAACATCAAAAGTTATTTATAAGATATGTGTCAGTATAATATATATA
>JABUQX010065123.1:2500-7500 GCA_015478945.1 Trachelipus rathkii
ATACAATAATTTGAATAGATTTTACATGGGATTTAAACAACTACATTGCATATTACACACATAACAATGGATTTTTCCGTTGAGTTTCTTTTAGGTGTACATGACTATTATAGTGAGGTGTACAATATTATATTAAGGGGGCATAGTCCCTTACATGTGGTGCTTAAGGGGGATTAAAAATTAAGCAGCTCCCTCTCTTCCTTAAGATTAATTACAATCAATATAAAGTAAGTAGTAAAATGGAAAACATTTTTCTTTTGACTCTGAGAGGTGGAGGGTAAATTACAATTTTTTTCATTCTTAAAATCTATAAAATTGATTTAAATTTTATTTTTAGAATGCCTTCTTATATAAAACCTTTTGAATACATCTGAAAAAAAATTAGTAATTTTTATTGGTTTCTTGGTCATTCTCACCTACGTTTACAAAATTGTGGTAGACCTTTACGTTTCGGAGATTCTCTACTACTTCTTTCTCGTGATTTATTATTATGTAAATATGGTTTTCATTCATTCTCACCACCGGGTAAGGACCAGAGTATCTCTCAGCTAATTTACTTAAATTGTATTGTTGATTTTTTACCAGAACAAATTTAGTTTTATACAGATCCTTTGGAACAAATATGTTTTTGCTCTTATAAACCGAGTGAGGTGCGAGATTGTAGCGCATCAATGCCAGTAAATTTTTTACATAAGCACTGTGATTTATTGTGTTGCTAAGACGTTCGTTCTGCCGTAAGCTACCAGGCACTGCTATATTTTATCCGAACATCACTAAAGCCGGCTTGACTCCTTCGGCGTTTATAGGACTTATTCTCAAACAGTATAGAGCCCACGGTAAAATTTCAGGCCTCTCCAATCGTTTATTCTCACTGTCATTAATCATGCCCCTTTAACTCATTATTAAAGTGCTTTGAAGTATTTCACATAATCCATTAATGTTTGGGCTATATGAGAAGTCATGACGTTATCCACACTGAGCAAATTACACACTTCATTAAACAGCCTTGCAAGAAATTGGCCTCCCTGATCTGAAAAAAAAGCCTTTTAATCATTCCACATAACGTGAAAAGCTGATTTTACCGTTGATTCCTTTAAGGCTTAAGCAAACGGATAAGTATTATTATTATTATTATTATTATTATTATTATTATTATTATTATTATTATTATTATTATTATTATTATTATTATTATTATTATTATTATTATTATTATTATTAATCGTCTCATTCTCCTTACTAATTCTCTCAGAAATTTCAAAGCCGCTTTTCTTTCCAGTCTCATTGCTCTGAAGAGTAGTAAGTAGAAAATGGCTGCCCGGGAGCATTTTGTTTTTGCTCCCCGCTAAACTCCTCCATTTTGGACTTGTGAGTTTCGAGTGTGGCATGATTTACTACCTCTATGGATGCTGTCTCGCCATTGATCGGAAAGGACTCCATAGAAATTAATTCAGAAAGTTTAACTGCAGTTCGTTGTTCTCCTCCGATTTATGATTTTCTGTTGCTTCACAATGTCAATGTTCTTTCAACTCATTTAAATAATTAAAAATTGGATTTTTGTTTGCAATAAGCCTCCACTCTACATCAAAACCACTAATTAAATTTAATAATCTCAATTCTCGAGCGTTATGAATATTTTTTTATATTTCGCTTTTTATAATTTGTTATCACGCTACTAATACTTGTACAAATTGTCAGCTTTTTGTTGGCTCTGTGGATTATAAAATCACTTCAACGTGGGAACTCTTTAACAAAGAGGTGATTAGAAAAACAAAAAACTTAATTAATAATGGTTACCCACAATTTAAAATAGAAAACATTATTAAAAGGACTATAAATGACATTTTAACTTCAAATAAAAATTCACTTGACATGGAAAGCAAGATAACTTTTTACTTTAAATCATTAAATTTGACAAATTTTCCAGAGAAGGGCAAAATTAAACATAATTGTCAAGAAACATGTTAAGTCAGAAAAAAAAGTGTCCATGTAAGAAGCTATTACAAACCGAGACGAGTGTCCTCATAATTTAGTACCCGTGATCATCAATGTTCTGAGGTTTAAAGATGTTATGCTGTGTTTCAGTTTCATTGCAAAGAAGTAGGATGTAATTCCTCTTACGTGGGATACACAATTAACACTTTAAGAACCCGAATTATGCAATACAGGTATAAACTCAGTAAAATATAGGAACATTACACGATGGAACACAAATCCCCCCTACAGTTGAAATTGCTAGTTGTTTTTAAATCTTATTTCAAGTTGGCAATTTCAACTATCTTCGTATAGCAGAATCACTGTTATTAAACAACTTAAGCAGAAAAAAAAAAAACATCAATGTTTGAATTTAATGAAGTGAATGATGCTTGAATGGTTTTTTGAATATTTGAATTTTTTGCAGTTATACCTAGTATCCATGATAATAGTTGTATTTGCAAAATAGTGTAAGTTTTTTTTCTTTTTTCATTGAATATTATTTTTTTTTTTGATTTTTCATTTAAATTATTTTTTAAACTTCATACATTAATGTTAAATAGTTTTAGATTTTTTAGATTTTATAATTTATTATTTGCAAACTGCATTATGAATAGTTACTCGTGATCATGTCTGAAATGTACAGGTGAAATATTGGTACAATATTAAAGGTTTTAACTTCCCTTTGTTCTAGATAGTTCTTAAAAATTTTTTCTTGAAAATAAAGAATTATTTTAGAATAGAAAGAACTTGCAAAAAGAAATTAAAATTGAAGCCAATTTAAATTTTCTTAAAATATTATTATTATTATGACACACATTTACAAATCAATTTATATAGGTAAAATCTTTATAACAAAATATGTTCCTCCACTCACTCTCTCTCTCTCTCTCTCTCTCTCTCTCTCTCTCTCTCTCTCTCTCTCATCTCTGGCTCTCTCTCTCTCTCTCTCTCTCTCTCTCTCTCTCTCTCTCTCTCTCTCTCTCTCTCTCTCTCTCTCTCTCCTCTCTCCTTTTCTCTCTCTCTCTCTCTCTCTCTCTCTCTCTCTCTCTCTCTCTCTCTCTTCTCTCGCTCTCTCTCTCTCGCGCTCTCCCTCTCATTTATCTCTCTCTCCTCTCTCTCTCTCTCTCTCTCTTCTCTCTCTCTCTCTTTCTCTCTTCTCTCTCTCTCTCCTCTCTCTCTCTCTCTCTCTCTCTTCTCTCCTCTCTCTCTCTCTCTTCTTTCTCTCTTCTCTCTCTCTCTCTCTTCTCTCTCTCTCTCTTTCTCTCTCTCTCTTTTTTTTCTCTCTCTCTCTTTCTTCTCTCTCTCTCCTCTCTCTCTCTCTCTCTCTCTCTCTCTCTCTCTCTCTCTCTCTCTCTCTCTCTCTCTCTCTTCTCTTCTTTCTCTCTCTCTCTCTCTCTCTCTCTCTCTCTCTCTCTCTCTCTCTCTCTCTCTCTCTCTGAAAGTGGAAACCATATTGATTTTTATAAAAAAAAAATTTGAATACTTATTTTAAAAAGTTTTAAACCTGTTTTTATGATTTACATAATATTTAGAGCCAATTTCCTTAAGATTAGGACTCGTTTCGTAATTATTGTTAAGTTAACGTACCTCAACGTACGGGTTAAAGGACACCTGGGGTCTGTGCGCTTTCATTCTTACCAGGTCTACCATATATAAATTGTAGACTTCATTCGTTTTCTGCCGTCGATGGCGTTGGAGCAGCTTGTTGCCTCGCGGAATTGGTGGTAGTGGGGGGAAATAAGAGCACACATTAGACAAAGAGGACCTTCACATCTGTAAGCATGATGAAGAATTTTCTGTGAAAGTAGCAAAGTCCTTCAGTATACGAGTGCTGCTCAGTGTTGCCACGTCTACGGTGACTCGCACTTCTCCCGCCGAAATATTTTCTGTCTTCCCGATTCTGGGGAAGTTTTCGAAGTTTGGCAGACTGTTTTTACTACTTCAGCCATGCTTTGGGCCAACATTCTGATTTCCTTGAAAGTTTCTCTCCTGTGCGTTAAATAAGCGGTCAAAATTTCGCTCATGTGCGGAAAACTCTCTCGTTGTTCTGGTAGGTTTTTCTTCAATTCCATGTATGACATTTACTTCGGTCCACCTTCCTCTTTCGCGATGGGAGTAGTTATTAAATCCATTATGGGCGTAGAAATTTCTGTATAAATTATCAGATAGTTCTACTAGATCATTAAAGTTTTGATTGCCTTGATAAGTCAGACTCATCTGCATTTCATTTGGAAGTTGCGACAGCAATAATTTTCTGGTAAATTTTGAGTCACTTTCGATCAGTAAATCAAAGTTTCCTATTCCCAAGACTCCCTTCACTCTGCTTATGTAAGTGCTGGGCATCTCGTCTCTTCGTATCCCCTCCCCCCTGAAAGACCTCTTCTATTTGTTCCCTCAGGGTTAGGGCATACACTTATTAGATGGTATTAATTAGCTTCAGGTAAGAGTTATCTTTCGGTGGATAAAAGATTTAATTCACAATCTTGCTGGGTAAAATAGACTCCAAAAGCTAACCATTTTCTTTGGGTCTGTTACATCATTAAGCTTGAAGATAGTTGCTGTTTGATGTAGCCAAGCCAAGAGATCGTGATTCGAGAAGTGGGATAAAGCTTGTAGCGGTAGAGTTTTGACTCTCCCCCATCCCTTCTTGATGAGCCAGAAGGGACGTGACTCTTTGTTTGTTTCGAAGTTATTTGAACATTCGATGCTTCGGTTTCAGATTCTGTTTCATACTGTGATGAAGTCTCTCCCTCTTGAACATTGTTGGGAGTTCGTTTGGTTCGGGGTGATGACTCTAGTGTTCTTGAGGGAGTCTTTTGAGTGTTGGTTTTCCCTCTTTGTACTTTGGGCGATTTCTTCTTGGCAAAAGTCATTTTAACGTTTTTTTTTTGTCGTCATGTGAGAATTTGGGAGAATTTTATGTCGGACAAAGCTTTTTTGTTTATTGGTGGAGTATTTTGTAGCGACTTCTTTCGTTCTTCACGCTATTAATAGAAAATTACTCATGTCTTTTTCATTTCTCG
>JABUQX010065123.1:12500-15000 GCA_015478945.1 Trachelipus rathkii
AAAATAAAATGAAATAAAATAAAAATTAAGAAATAAAATAAAATATATTTAAGTAAAATAGTATAAGTAAAAATACTAAATACAACTGTACCCAAACAAGAAAATAAAAGAAAATGAAATAAAATAAAATAAAAGACAGAAAAATCATAAAAATAAAATAAAATTAAATAAAATAAAACATTTATGAACTGGCCTTTTGTGACTAGGAATGTTCATTTAATGTACTTATTTTAACTGTCTACCTGTACTTTCCTAAAATTTCTATTAATTTATATAAAAAAATAAAGAAATAAGAAAATTATTCTTAACATACAACTAATTATAATTAAAAGGGAGTATTAAAGTTTTAAGTAAAGTTTTAAATTGTATAAATATAATAATAATAATAAATAGTAATAATAATAATAATAATAATAATAGTGAAATAAATAATAATCAATAAAAATAATAATAATAATCAATAATAATAATAATAATAATAATAATAATAGTAATAATAATATTAATATGAATAATAATAATAATAATAATAATAATAATAATAATAATAATAATAATAATAATAATAATAATAATAATAATAATATTGATTCTTATGATTTTTAATTAAAAAAATTTACATCAATATTATTGCATCTTAAGTAATATTTTCTGTTACTACTATCATTACTTAACTACTATTACTACTATTACTACTACTACTACTAATAATAATAATAATAATAATAATAATAATAATAATAATAATAATAATAATAATAATAATAATAATAATAATAATAATAATAATAATAATAATAATAAATTTACAAAAGCAGCTTAAAATGAAGAATCAGCGGAAAATGAAGATATTAGCTATTGCTAATTCCGGTATTAAATATTATAAATACAAAGTAATAATAATACATCAATATTGAATATTGCTATTCTACACTCCTCTTACGTTAAAGTTTCTTAAGTTGCAAAAGCAAAAGCGTTTATAAGACGAAACTTTGTCGCTTATAAGTTAGTTATACGTTTAATAGTAAATGTAACAAGTTCAATCTAATAATAATAATAATAATAATAATAATAATAATAAAATAATAATAATAATAATAATAATAATAATAATACTTACTACTACTACTACTACTACTACTACTACTACTACTACTAATAATAATAATAATAATAATAATAATAATAATAATAATAATAATAATAATAATAATAATAATAATAATAATAATAATAATAATAATAATAATATAATAATAATAATAATAATAATAATAATTATAATAATAATTATAATTATAATAAATAATAATACATATAAGAAACCATCTTAAATTATATACTTTCTAAAATTAAGAGCTATTATAATCAACTTAATAACCTTCAATCCAAATAATAATAATAATATAATTAATCAAATAATAAATAATAATAATATAAAATAATTAAGAGCTATTATCTAAAAATTATTGGTAAGTATATATTTATATAAGAATGTAACCGGCTCCGGCTCCGGCTCCGGCTGGTTTCTTTTCAAGATTCGGCCATCAGTCAGCCCTTGTTTTCTTTTAAAAAAATAATTTTTTCTTAAAAAATATGAATATATGATTCATACAATATAATTCATTTATTAGCTTGAAAAATATTCAAAGTATACATAAAAATTGGGTTCATATATAGAATATGTATAATAAAATAAATCTATATGATTTTAAGAAATGATATTGATGCGTATGATATTGTGATTTAGTCTTCTTGATATTCCTTTTAAAATCCCTTGCGGTAATATGGTTTACGTAGAGATTTTTGTAGAGATTTAATCAAAGATTTATGTAGCGATTGATGCCAAGATTTATTTAGAGATATATTTAGAGATATATGTAGAGATTTATGTAGGGAATTTTACTTTTTTCGTGATATGTGGGTATTCAAAGTGCTGTATTTTAAAAAGTACTTAAGAAAATTTTATATATATTAAATCGTCGAAACTGAAATTTTTTAAATTATATTATTTATTACAAATTATTTAGTTATAATGAAATTTCTCGAGTAGATATAATGTGGTGGGTTGATATTTTTCCGATTGATAGCCTTTCTGTACGCCTAACCTATTAAGTAATATCCGGTCCCAATTTGATTTTCTTATTTTGAATGGTCGAGCCTCTGAAACTATATAGTGAATATAATTTTATATTTAGCTTGTAATGCTTTATGTATGAGTGACCAATTTGTTCTCTATAAACATGGCATTAACTCCAGAATTTGGTAAAATTATGAGCAATCCAATTTACTGAATTTTATTCTAAGATGGATTTTATATTTATATAAAAAAATATTCTCCCAGTAAAGAGGATATGAACTATTGTCAGTTTTTTTTTAAATTAACAAAATCTTTAGTTCAATGATACTATAATTTGCTACCTACTGCGAACATTATTAACCTGTAAAGAAGAGTGAGTAGCCATTGGCAAAAGCATATTTATGTATTGGCTTTAATACT
>JABUQX010065123.1:27500-42176 GCA_015478945.1 Trachelipus rathkii
ATTTATAAATTTGACATAAATTGACAATAGTTAGTAAGGTAGGGTATTCAATAAAATTATCCACATCCTCTGTAATATAGTTATTGTCGTTCAGCTTATAATACTCTTAAGTTGTTATTATTTAAATAAATCAGGACACCAAATCTTCATATGTAAAAGGGTCAATATTACCAAATTCATTTTATAATATTTTAGAACTTCGATATTTAATCTTAAAAAAAATTGGGTCGCTCTGTATTCTTTTAGACTTCACTTAAAATTTAAAGTTAAATAGCTCAGAAGATTTAACTGTCTTTTTGAAAGTTTTTTTAAAGAATTATTTAAAATGAATTTAAAAAAGACATATCACAAATTTTTAGGAGTTGGAAATAAAAGAGAAAGAGAGAGAGAGAGAGAGAGAGAGAGAGAGAGAGAGAGAGAGAGAGAGAGAGAGAGAGAGAGAGAGAGAGAGAGAGAGAGAGAGAGAGAGAGAGAGAGAGAGAGAGAGAGAGAGAGAGAATGTTTTGGGGGGAAAATGGAAAATATTGACTGAAAAACTTAATGTTGATAAATGTTGAAAAAAATATAAATTAAAATGTGTAATCAATATTCGGTTACCAGACATGTATTAGAGCGAAGAAATAAGAAACGATAGAAGAACTAAGGCATTTTAAGGAAGAAGAGGAAAAGGAGGAATAAGAGGAGGAGGAGGAGGAGGAGGAGGAGGAAGAGGAAGACTGAAACTCTGCCCAAGCACAAGAAGACGACCTAAAGCACCATTCAGGGCCTTATAATGTGGAATAAAATGTATGGTATTGGCATACTATGACATTTTTAAGGGATTCTAATCGAATATTTAAAGATCAACTTAAACCAAACTGATAAACAACTCATTGCGAAGTATATACAATATCATTTCTCACAGGAAAGTAGCGGACAATCACCTGATCAGTTCATCAACACCTAAACCGCGTCTGTGAGAACAGGTTATTTTACCTAACAGAAAGAGAAGCAAATTATGGTTCAGTAACGCAACCTCAAACAGTGAGCCATACCGCGCCTATCAGTAGAAAATAATAATAGAAGTTCCTGCATCGATAACAGGTATGATCGAGCTCAAGCTGAATCGAGAGAGATATAAGAGAGAATCGAGAGCCAGAAGAGGTAAAGAAATCGCTAAGCCATCCTACTCCTACATGATCTGCGTACCAAGAAGGAGCCAATGCAAATTAAATAAGCACACTTTCTACTAAAAATTAAGAAAGTTCGAAACTATATCGAGTAAGAAATTTACAGGCTCATACGAGCCTGACCTACTAAATACAAAATGAACATTATAATTAGATCGATGAAGATACTTTGTGAATCGATTTGAATAAGTGTGATTGAAGACACTTAATACTGTCAAAGTCAACTCCTATGGGTTACATAAGGTTAGATAGACTGAAGACTTCACATAGATGAATTTTGATCTTGGTAAGCGAAAGTGTATCATGACCATACGTCAGCTTCTCAGTCCAGAGGATACCATCTGTAAATGCACAAATAACACATGTACGTACCGTAGGAATAACAGATTGAGTCAGTTACATAAAATTTGGAAGTAGACCAATCAATTCCATATTTGAGCATTAATATAATTCTATAATGTTTATTTTACATATTACAGTATATATATACTCAATCAATCTTGAAGAAAGCACCAGGGACATTAAGTGCGAGAAAATCAAAAACAAACGTGTCATAGTGTCTTACAGAAACCATGTAACACATGACACTCGCTAAAGGTCTGATCATATGACATGCAATTAGGAAAACGTGTCAGAGAGAATCATATAGAAGAAAAAGTTAGATGTAAAGGAAGACGCTGAGAACAGCATCCTTGAAAAGCCAGAGTATCTGGAAGACCTGCTATATCTTTTGATGGAGTTTCATGATGTTACATAGCAATCTAGATTGAATGATGCTGTCCAGTACTGCCCCTCAGCTTCAGATAGATTATTTAAAAATTGAACACTACTCTGACGCTCTCTAAGTTAATCTTTACGTAAACAGTCACAAGTTAACCACATAAGTTATTACGTAAAGGTAAGGGAAAGCTCACGGGCACAATAAAAGATAATATATGGTATTATATATAAATATATTAATAATAGATTCCTAGAAGAAACAGGAAGATCAAGACAGTAAAGAACTTTAAAGCAAATGATACTTTGATTGTAACTTATAAGAAAAGTTACTTAAATGATAGTGTAACTGCACACTATCATAGGATCAAAAGAGGTATATTATAAAATCTATAAAATCAAATAATTAATTATAGAATAAATGAAGAGTTATTATGGAAAATTATGATGTCACTAAATATTATGGATGAATCTAATTTTAATTAAAATCTGCATCACGAATGGTATCGAATACAATAAATGATGTAAAATTAAATTAAGGTAGAAGGATATTCCATAGGGGATTACTTTATCACCATTATAGCTGTTTTGATATATTGTTTAACCTACTGAGCTTTCATAAGAATACAAATTTGGTAATGTATCTTAGCATAGCATCAAGAAATGAAAAAGAAAGGAAAAATCTCGCATATTATTTTAATCATGGATGAACATAAAAACTATATGCACAAACAACAAAAACAATTAGAACAGCATAGAGGTATTAGAAGTTTTCGGAGAGTGCACTATAACAATGGAGTTCGGACTAAGCCATAATAAATGGCGTATTCTGGAGTTGTATAGAAAGAGAAAAAGCTAATTTGCCTAAGGTGGATATATTGTATCAACGATATAAGTTAGAACGAGATCAAATATAGACAAACACTAGAACAAGAAGAAAATTATATTAAGTAATTTTCTAAATAATTACTACGAAATAGATTGTAATATTCCTAAAGCTCAGAGATATGTATAACATAAGACACAATCGGAACGTGAGAAGGAGCTATGTAGAATATGTAAGAAGTATGATTGAAAAACATATATATATTTGAAAATCTGTATTTAAAAATGCCAAATACTATCTAAAGGTTCGTAAAGCACTCTCATAGGACAATTAGGCAAAGTATCAGTACTAATACGTAATTGGGGTAATATGGACATAAAATCGTGAGATATGGTTCATAGAAGGATTTATACAAATTATAGATATTCAAAGACGAGAAAAAATTGACGTCTCGTATATGTAAATTGACAGTATTAAATGAACAAAAACTAGCCATCGAGAATATGAATATATTGTTAAGAATTCAAGGGATTTACTAATGTTGTAATAGAAACTTTAAGGAAATATGAATTGTCTCTATTTAATCATAAAGAGGAAGGATATAGCAGTGATTAACAACCCGCCTATATTGTTAAGTAAGTGTATGGTAAAAATTTCTATTCAGAATGGTGGTAGAATATATAATGGAGGCACGAAACACAGGAGAAAGCGATGAGCAACCAATACTTATAGATCTACAACAAAGATAAGAGATATTACCAAGTAGGAAGTATGCATCACCTCAACGATTTGATCCAAAACAAGTATAGAATGATCCAAAGAAGTGAAAGATAACTACAACGATGAGGCAAGAAACGCAAAGCAAGATATACACACCGTGTGATATATATAATATAGGATCGCGCAAGTCAGACAATATAAGCATTAATGAGCAAAGGAATAAATAATGCTATAGAACATTCGCTGTATATATGAATAAAGAAAAATCGATAGATAGCAAGATGCAGAGGATAATAACTTAAGAAAGTAAGTGAAGAACAATTGTAGGGCGCATGGACTATAATCATTTTTTTCGATAACTTATCCAATGCTTATTCAATCAAAGAGAGAGATAGAGAAAGAAGAAACCACTATCGCTCATTTCTATTTTCCCGGATTGTGGTAAAGATTATATAGGATAACAGTATAGTTCTATATATATAGTCGTTAGAGTCTGGTGGACAGACAATCCAACGCGCAAGACAAGGGTATGAAACCTATGAAATGACACTATATAATAAAATATGCAAATTACTCCACTTTAGAATTTGTGAAAAAATCACTACTTGTAAGTATATATATATATATGTGGGTGAAAAAAAACGGCCAATCCCATATTACGCACATAAGACACGAAAATAACCATCACTGACGCTAATACTAATAATTGCAGATATAAGGCATATACAGCGACATGATTCGATACACATATAAAGGGCATAACAAGATCGATATTGTAGTTAAACTGAGATAATAAGATGAGAAAGAAGGGACAATGCTCATGTATAAGAGATAGGCACATCGAACCTAGAGTCGAAGAACAGGTAATCAGCATAGAAAGGGGAGAGGAAGTTAAGTATACCAAACTCTGAACTCACCTCATTAAAGGAATGTGGAAGTAAGCATAAAGAGCACAGAAGAAAGCGTATAATGCCCGTCTTATGTGGTAATAATGGCAGCACTCGGAGTATGCACATATATTATATTTGTTTTATTACGCTATAAAATAGCATAAGCACATCACCCGCGTGGAGCACGAGACATACTTAGAAGAGGATACCGTCTTCATTATAAATACCTGACCATGATGCCGCCTTACAACTCATTGAAGACACTCGAGTTCTCTTTTTCGGATGTTGATGATGATAGCATAGGGACCAAACATAACCATTACTGCCGACGCGTTAGGTGACGAGGTTCGGGCTGCGTATTAAGTGGTAACCCTTTCTTGTACGTTGAAATTAAAAAAAAAAAAAAAAAATCGATGATGGATGATGATACAAATCTTTCGCAGGAAGAGAGGGATAAAAAAATAAAGAACCTGTTACATAAAAATCTCAGCCACGGGGCACATTCGCTTCTCACTACTGGATAGTGGCAAAAAGAAGCTTAAAGCCGCAGGGTGTGCCTTGAGTATCGCTACCCTCACTAACTCCTATAGTGTTTGCAGTTCCAGGACGTTAACCTCTCCCCATCGAGATTAGAGGAGTCTTTACTGCTCGGCTACTTGTGGGGACAACGCCCGCATTCTTTTTGATCAATTAATCAGACACCTCGCTCAGACACGACGTACCATGACTCATTAAGAACTTAGAGGAAGAAACCAAAGCTAATGGTCTTTAGGACTAGGAAAGGTTATTCTGTGCCTAGCAAATCACACACCTCACCACACTGTTTTTAACATTTGGACAACCACATGGCAATGCACCATTTCTACAATATAGCCAGGAGCAATGACAATGGCCTTAAACTCACCTTTTAGGAACAGTTGCACAGGTGCTATCTTGCACGACGTAACTGTGCCCTAAGGAAAAGCTGCGTTAACCCCTTTACACACAGGGTCATGTCGAGAACCTCTGCACAAATTTCTGAATTGAAATAGCTTCCTACATGCTTTCCCGATGAAACACACACTTGGAGGTAAAACTAGACACAAAAGTGCCACGCTCTATCTCAAGGTGCCAATTCATTTATGATATCTAGGATATAAGATGTAGTGTTATAGTATAAATTAAGATTTAGGATTAGCCTTGATCTGTGACAAGTCGTAAACAATTAAAAAGTTTCAATTACCGACTCCGACGAATGTCAAGGGACACGAGTACATTCTTGGTTTCTTCTCGTATTTTCTCTCTTTAATAGTTAAACTTTTGTTACAAGAGTCGTTTGCTCACAAACCACTGTATGATTTTAAGTAATAAAAAAGAATGTCCCCTTTGTTATTGAGACGTAAAAAATGAGCAACAACAAGCCATATTTATGTACACTTTTGTAAAGATATAAAGTTTGAGTCTTAGTACAACAACAGCTCAATTACACCTTAAGATTATATAGCAAGGAAATTCTTCGTGTAATACAGAACGACGTGTGACTACTAGGTTGGAGGGGTGTTGTTAACCAGCTTAACATGACGTTATATAATGAGGAAAGATAGAAAAACTTTCACCTATTCACCATACAGCTCTCCCGGGTACTCAAGGCAATAGTGAGTAAAGTAAACTATGATATACGATATAGAGAAGGAATGCTTGGCCGTCGTGTTTTGGCTTGACAAAGTTTATAAAAACCTGGATCTCGGCTATAGAGCGTCAACCATTTATCGACTGATACTCAGCCCCATATGGGTGTTTCATCTTCCCAATAGGAAAGGAGCGGAGCACAGGCATCTGGACGGTTTTTATAAGCTAAAAAGATGAAGAAATTCTTGGTTCGTAAACAGTTTCTCACCTATCCTTACACTAGTAGTAATAATAAAGAAGAGGTTAAACAACATTTTATTCGACTCTCAGCGCAAAGCTCAGGATCATATCTCGTAGTAAAGATAGAACACGTAAAATTTTTTTTTTTATTCTAATATTATTAATAACCCTGAAATATTAGTATAACAGCAAAACCTATATCAGAGTCGTTGGAGAGCTCACAGATGCAACGCATGGCTGATTGTGAGAACAATAGGTGATCTTACAGCTCGCATGATCGACTTTGCCCTTGTAGTAAGGGGAAAACTCTTCTAAAGAGCGACATAAAATAAAGTTCCGAAGAGAGATGACAGAGAAAATTAGGTTGTAAGTTTAACCTTTTTAGGTGAGTGTGTTAGAGGAAAACCCAAAGACCCTTATATATCACTATATCTCATATAATGAAATTATAGCGTGTCATAATAGAGTACACTTTTGGTTAGATCGTCAACTGGTTTTGTATCGGTCTTTTCCTAGCATAATAAGAGATAATGCGATGCTTGAAAAATGAGTTACGATTATACTCCACTTCTGTCTTCTGATTCTTTCCGCTATATGTGAGTTTCAACTAGTATTACAGTCTCACTGTGAATTGCACAGTGTAAACGCAAGGGCCATGTTGAAGACTAGGGACAGGGCGTGAAATGCGGCACGCGTCACTATGAGATTAGCATTAGCGGGAGAAAAGGGAGAGAGCGAATGGGGCAGGATAAGAGGAGAGGGCGGTACAATGAGTCCGAGGCAGATCTTTCCTCACACAATGTTCTGATCGCCACAAATTCGCTCAGGAAATCTCGAGTAGGCGCCAGAAGTAATAACTTGCAAACTCTGGGGCATTCGTTGTACTAGGCTATTAGAATGTGCTTACGGATTGTGAGGGTCAATCAAACTCAAGACGAGTATTAGTATAAGAGATAAACAGATGGCTTTGCCACTAATGCTGGGTACACCACTTATTATACTCTTCAAATACTCTTTGAATATGGCTCTTTCACCACCGAGTTGGCCAGCAGTGTTATGTTTGCACATGATTTATAATTTGGTGTAAATAAAAAATCTCACACCACGCGAATTATGAGAGAGGAATCTTGGCTACTCTAGATCAACTGAGGATGAGTATACTGGGCAGAACTCATTTACTATTCGGGCGTTTATCTACGCTATAAGTGCGTGATTGGTGTTTGAATGACGCGTGGATAGTAGCACTGTATGCGACAGGTCTAAGTTAAGATCTTGTGAGCAGTCAGAAAACATACAGAGATACATCACGTGGTAAAAAACTCCTTTATACATTACAGACTATTAATTAATATGCACATTGGGTAAAGCAGGGATGGCAATGATATGGTAGATTAATGTATAACAGCGCTTGCGATTAATTATGGGTGACTCTATATTGTTCTTTATAATCAAAAAGTAAAAATCATCATCGGATAACAAACTACAATGTTCTGCATTGATATCGTATATAGGCGTCCCGGAAATCGTCGATGTACGTATTATTTTATTGAGTGTAGCATATTCTTGTTTTCTGCTCATGCATTATGTATATTAAAGACCATGTAAAGTGCAATATGGAATACAATGTAAATCAAAAAGTCGGTTGACACGAATACAAAATTCATTTTGGTCTTACAGATTATATAAAATATCATTACAAACCGATAAATGGGTCTTATGAGCTGCAAATTTCCCAAGTTTCTGCCACAGGTTGGCATTATTTAGATCTTGTAAACCCTTTCTAAGTTGAATCATTTCCCTATCTTGGGTCTGATTTTCCAAGACGTCAAGTTCATTTATATTAGAGTCCGTCAGCAAATGTTCATATTCACTTAGATTTTCTGTAATATTTCCAAGCTAGTCAGTTGTTTAGCATATAGTAAAGACTTGAAAATAGTGATCAATACCCATAGTATTTTATCCTAAATACTTATGACATTATTATTGCTCCAATTTCCATTCAATCTATCATTAGTTTCATTATTCAAAATAATACCATTATACATGCGGCGAACATAACTCGACGCAATATTTAATATGGTAGCTAACTGCATGAATAGGAGTAGTTGTAGTTTTAAAAAATTTTTCGTTGTGAGAACTTCAGATAAAACTAACTAAATTACAATATTAAGAATTTATCTCACGTGACTCAATTTTCCAAGCATTTACTTATATGGAACTGTGCCTAGCTAGGAGAAAGAATATGTTTTGCAATATGTACCCATACCGAAACCTGATAATAATTTGATCAGAGAATTTTTTCCATTGATATTTTTAAGCCATTATATTATAAATATAGATAATTATATATATATATAATATATATAATATATATATATATATATATATATGTAATAAAATATATTATATATATATATATATTATATTATTATATGTAATATATATATTAATAGAGTATATATATTATAATAGCATCATTTTTTGAAATTTGAAAAAAATTCCCTATTTGAGATTCCTAATACAAGTCTTCCTCCTTCTTCTGCACAGGGTGTCAAACACGCGGCCATGGGCCTTGCGATGCGGCCATCAAGCTTTCCAATGCGGCCCAGCCCATGACAATTTAAAAAATTTCAAGATAATTTTTTTGACTTTATCAAATTATTAATTAATCAATTAATTGCTTATATTTATATATATATAATTATATTATTGTTTTTAGGTATCAATGCCTGGCTCTTCGGATAGCTCTGAGTAATACTATATATTGATATATATATATATATATATATATAATATATATACTATAATAAATATATATATATATATTATATATAATATATATTACTATATATATATAATTATAAATATAATATAATATTTTATAAAATAAATATATTATTAATAATATATATATATATATAAACTAATTTAGACGGCCCATGAGAGACTTGAGTATATTTAGTACATTGTGGGCACCCATGGTAAAATGAAAGTTTGATACACTATATATATTATAATATATATAATTATACCTGTCTAGCCTATGTTCGTTTATCTTGTGCATAATAACCCTATAACAACCTATACATACTACAATCATTAACATACCCTCCGAATGTCAATTTTCGTTCAATATTTCTAACTCGTATTATAATTGACTTTGCTTGTAAAATTCATCTCTCTCTCATATAGTTATTTAATATTACTACTGGTTATTTTTAATTTATCTTATTTTTTACCTAGATCAGTCCTAGGAATAATAATATTAACTTTTCAGTGGTCAATCATGACACTGCGCTTTTTATATCGATGCTATACTATGAAAAATAAAACTCCAATCTAGCATATTTATAAACATTTGTATATGGTCTTATATAATTATCAATTCTTAGCGACGCCTGTTGATCGATATATTCTCTCTCGGTCTGTTGATTTTGTATTTCCTTTCTCATATTCATCTTCGACTGATTTTCTGAATACTTATATATGAACTTGTTTCAACTTTCAATATCGACTGTAAAGAAAAAAATGTGAAGGAAAAAAGATTGAAGAAATGAACACCTACGAAAACAGTCTATTGAAGCGGTCTCAGAAATTTCTCCATATTCAAATAAATCCTCTTAAAAAAAATTAAAGGCTTATATTTAACTTAGATGTTTGAAAGCAAATATTTTAGTTTTTATTGCACTAACTGGTCGAATGGGTCGATTCAAATATATATATATATTATATATGTAGTCTATACATGTTGTCTTACTCATTTAGCTAGTTATAAAATTGGTTTATTTATATATATATTATATAGTATAATAGTCTTTTGCTCTCTCTTATACTTTATACTATACCTAATATTCTATTCACTTATTATATATAATACTTACCTACTTCATCTCGATATCTTCTTAGTATCTTATATTAATCATTACTTGTATATTTTCAATAATTTTATCTATCTATCTAGTTTTTTATCTATCGACATCAAAAAGGTTATCAATTGTTTTTTCGTTGGGTAATTTGTTTGTGAAAGTATTTACTTTCTTAAGAAAAGTACTAGAAAATTTTTACTCATTTATAATTAATTCTATCATTTTTTATTAATGAATCAATATAATAGTAATTTTAATAAATTTTCATTTTATGGTAAGTTGTTTTTTTTCTTTATTTCTTTATAGTTAATTGTCTTATTATTTTTGGGTTATGTGCGTTTATTAAGGACATGACTTACTTTTAATATCTTCTGTATTATTATTTTTTACTCTTTCTGATTTTATTTTTATTCTTTTGTTTTATATATTTATATATATATTTCTATTTTTTCTCTCTTTTATTCATTTTTGTTTAGTTTTTTAATATTTTTTTAATTATTATTTATATTTTCAGATATAATATTTTTTTTCATTTATAATATATTTGTACAAGTGTTGTGTATAGTATTTATTTATTTTGTTGTTATTGTTATTGATGTTGTTATATATATATTTTCTTTCTTGTTTGTGATATCTTTTTAACATAAGAAACTGAAAAAAAAATTCTTCTTCCTTGTCATTTTTCATTTTTTTTATTATTTTTCTTTAAAATTATTTTACTGTTATTTTGATAAATTAACTCTACATTCAACTCACTTCAAATTTAATATAGAAAGGTATATTTATGTAAGCTCTATTTCTTAGAATTATATTTTTGTATGTTAATGATATTTTCCTTATGTGGATTATTTCTTCACTGATTTCTCTTTAATTTTCGTTTTGTTATCTTCTCATTGTCTCGTAGTTTTAATTTTATGATATTCGAGTATAGTCGATTTTATTTTAATATGTTTTATACATGTTAAACTTTACTCTTATTATATTTTTTTGTATATTTGTTTTCTCTGGGATATTCTATTAGTGTTATTATTCTGATATTTATTTAAACAGAAGGGATAATAATGAACGTACTGTATGATTCCATAAACTTGGATCAACGAAATTATAGCAAAGATTCCGCCTGGGGAATATTAAGCGGAATAGTATATAAGATATATATACGTGGATGTTTTATATTTCCAAGTGACGTGCGTGTTCATTGATATAATATTATATTTAATTAATCAATAAATATAACTATTAACATTATAATAAATTTTCGTAGGAACAATTAAGATTCAGCATGTAATGCACTTCAATGAACGATTTCGGAATTTCAGTAGAACGAATATGTTTGCATAGAACGCCTATAATAAAACATACTTTATTATTATATATATTACTAAATAATATATAATATATATTTAAATATATAGACAATATATATGCCTTAACGCTAGTATATATTTATATATATTTTTCTAGTATTCATATACACTATAATAATATATATAATATATATATATAAATATATATATATAGTTATAAAATATGTTTTTATAAATGTGTCATTTTTTTAATGTTTATTGCAGGAAGTATTATAAGAATGTATTTTTTATGCATAGATGAACAGACATACAAGAATCGGACGGGTGGAATTCATAGTATACCAGAATTTAAGAAGAATTAGGATGATGTTTAGGTGATGCCCTATAAATAGCTGATAAGAAATTGCGCTCAACTATTTATTGCGAGGAATATAGAATAGTCTCCTCAAACACCAAGAAACCTTACAAATTCAGTATAGAAAACCATCTTTGGAGTATATTCCACCGAGCTACATGAAAATAAGATAACCATAGGGAGTGAATAATGATACAAAGAACCGTGGGCCAATATGTACATTAGAAATGCAATAGTATGATAATCGAAATGAAGTACGGACAACCTATTCAGTATATATCGGATTTTTTTAAGTGATGATCTCTTTAAGAACTTTATCTTGTTATATGGTTTCAAATCTAATTTATATGCCATTAAACAACTTACACTTAATTAACATCTTCATATGTATGCGAGCTTAAAGATTAATAGAAAATTTTTAGGTTTTGTAATATTATATTTTATATCATATACAAATAAGTTAGCCACAACCAAGTAAATGCTATGGTTCAAATGGACTTTACATTGCATAAGTAGTAAATCTATAGCTAGGGGTCTAATGATCGAATACAGATGGTGAAGTACATTAAATAATCCCAAGTCACCTGTAGATACTAACATCGACTTTGACTTAAAAAAAAACACAAGCAATGACTATTAACAATTTTCACATAAATCGTACAATGGTTGACCATTACTGAGGCTTATAATTAAAAAATTAAACAATTCAAAATCATTTGTATAGATGAACATATTGTGCCTTTCAATAAGGTCTAATAAGGATCTATAAAAAGTATAAAAATGATCAATAATTTAATAAGTTATTATATAATTAATGGAATTTAAATAATTTTTAAGAGTTTATCGCACAACAGAGTCTAGCTAATATTAAACCCTAACAATCGAAAATCCCAAGTGTCAAAACAGTTTTTAATTTCAAGAGAAATTTGTTCAAATTTGCTCACTAACCCAACAACTCCACATAATAAATAAAATACAACAAATCTACAAGTCATAGCTAAACAATATAAAGAAATTATATATAATATATATATATATATAGGCACAACAAAAATATATAAATGATCAACGTGAATGATCTTTGTTTACAGATTTATAAACTTATAACGCCTACTAAATTATCAGGTTTTTACTGTCATTATTATGTACCCAGGTTATTAATACTTCACATGATACCATTTTATATTTATGTTTTTTGATAATTGGGTTCACATCATTTAGCCTCTTAATTAGCGTCATCTTGTCAACCGTGGTAAATATATAATGTGTTGTGGTTACGTTAGTAAAGAAGTCTGTGACGAGCCAGAGAATACGTTAGTAAAGGTTTACCAGATAATAGCAAATAAATCATATAAGATATAGGTTCTATTATGATATGATATATAAGTCTAGACTATTGATTGATGTATTGGAGGGTAAACCTATTATAATATAATAATGGTATAATGGATAACAAAGTAGTAAAATATTGAGTTATTTAACAATTATGCTCAAAGACTTAGCTCTCATATGAGTTAATATATCTGTTCGATATACGCTGTCCAACAAAATTGAGGTACAGTTGTCACATATATAATTAAATATATAGAAGACTTTTACTAACATGAGTATACTATGGTAGGAGGAGTTATCTAATAGCAGTACTAGTTTATCGGCTTCTTATTATACAGATACTAATAAGTGTTACTAAAGAAGTTATTAATCTTCTGAGTACTATTTTTTCTCAGCTAATTACGCAGAGGGTTAATCGCAGAAGTAGATTCAATATCATCTCTCGTCCTAGAGCTTAGAGCGGATCTTAACGATATTATTCATGCACATGGTAGACACTCACTAATAACGTTAGTGAGAAATTGCAGATGTCTTTTGAACAGTGTATATAATAACTCAGAGAATACGATCGGCACAAATATAACTATTCGATTATATAGGGGAGGAAAAACAACATAGTAGTTGAAGAGCAGGAAGAACCTTACAGAGAATAATACTACCATAAATAAAGGCCAATAAGGTTAGGAATGACTAGTGTTAATATAATTCCAGATCAAGTATTATACAGGCTAGACAGTTAGGATGAGACTGGGATAATACTTAATGGTAGATAAGGAGATTTTAATAGTGATGGTGTAATAAAATATATTAGGATATGTAGGGAGGGAGAAAAACAAAATAATTTGCTATGATTCCAAAATTGCAATATATATTTGGCCGATAAAAATAAAAAACTGCTTACTTAATGATTTTCTACCAAATAAATATAATTAATTAATATTACTAATAATATCTAGTATGGTCTACCTATCATATTAAAAATTAATTGCAAGTACTTAAAATATACCTTATTAATATTTATGCCCTACTAATATATAATACAATATATATAGACCTTACCATTAACTCACTTATATCGGATTGAGATGTAAGTGCATACCCTAATACCAATAGTAATATCCCTAACACCTACTAATGATTAATAATAGTAAGTAGTAAACCACTATAGATAGATAACTACCCCATAATCATCACTATATATGGATCTATGCGAAGCCCCAAAGTACTTAACTTAACTATCATTAACCTAAATGGATAATTATTTTATAGGATAACATACCCAATATTATTTCGTACTAAACTCTATTATGTATCACTAATAGCTTATTAGTATATAAATGTAGCCTACAACTACTCTAGTTTTGCCTATATACTAAAGTATATACTACTTAAATGATATTATCACATACGATTATATAAAAACACTAGTACGCCGAACTAAGGTATAAGACAAATCTTCCTACGACTTGGAATAGTAACTTATCTTATTTTTATATATCTTACCATATAATCTATATATACTATATATATATATATATATATATTAATATATAATTAAGTATTTAAATATATATATATTTAACTATATATATTATTATATATATATATTATATTAATATATATCTTATATATATATATAAATATAT
>JABUQX010065124.1:0-10000 GCA_015478945.1 Trachelipus rathkii
AGAGCCGGAAGCCGAATGTGAATAATTATGTAATTAAATAATTATTTAATAATTAATGTATAATGAATAGTATTTATAATTTAGAAGCCACATGGGCCTACCTAGACTGTCCCAGTCCACCAACAATAATTAATAATTAAGAATAATAATTAAAAGTCGCATTGGCCCCTTAATGTCCCAGTCAATCCATAATAAATTATAAATAGAAATAATATTCAGAAGCCGCTGGGCCTATTGACAGTCCCAGTCACCCCATAATTTTATAATTTAAGAATGATTTTATTCTTAATTATTTAATTATGGGTTGACTGGGACAGTCTAGAATCTATGCGGCTCCTGAATTATTATTCTTATTTTTTAAATTTTTGTTGGTTGACTGGACAGTCTAGGTAGGCCCATGTGGCTTTCTTAATTATAATACTATTCATTAATTTACATTAATTATTATTAAACATTAAATTAATTCTTAATATTTATGGGTTGACTGGGACCATTCCTAGAGGGAACAATGCGGCTTCTCAATTATTAATTTTTATTGGTTGACTGGGAAAGTCTAAAAAAGGACCATGCGGCCTTCTTAAGTATTATTCTTATTTATTTTGAGTCGACTGGGACATTCTAAGAGGAATTAATGTAATGTGGCTTTTTAATTATTATTTTTAATTATTAATTATTATTGTTGATTGTTACAGTCTAGATAGGCCCATGCTGCTTCTTAAGTATTATTCTTATTTATTATTTATTATGGATTGACTGGGACATTCTAGAGGGGCCAATGCGGCTTCTTAATTATCAATATTTTTTGATTGACTGGGAAAGTCTAAAAAGGACGATGCTGCTTCTTAAGTATTATTCTTATTTATTATGAGTTGACTGGGACATTCTAGAGGGGTCAATGCGGCTTCTTAATTATTATTTTTAATTATTATTATTGGTTGACTGGAACAGTCTAGAAAGGACCATGGTTTTCTTAAGTATATTTTAATTTATTATTTATTATGGGTTGGCACTAGGACATTCTAGAGTGGCCAAATGCGGCTTCATTTTAATTATTAATTTTTAATTGGTTGCTGGGAGAGTCTAAATAGGACCATACGGCTTCTTAAGAATTATTAAATATTATGGATTGACTGGACACTCTAGAGGGGTTAATGCAGCTTCTTAATTATTAATTATTATGGGTTGACTGGGACAGTCTATATAGGCACATGCGGCTTCTGAATTATTATTCTTATTTATTAATGATAATGGATTGACTGGGACATTCTAGAGGGGCCAATGCGGCTTTTTAATTATTATTTTTAATTATTAATTATTGTTGGTTGACTGGGACAGTTTAGGTAGGCACATGCGGCTTCTTAATTATAATTACTATTCATTAATTACATTAATTATTATTAAAATTATTCTTAATTCTTAATTTTTATGGGTTGAATGGGACACTCTAGATTGGATTCTGCGTCTTCTTACTGTCTCCTTATATATATATATATATATATATATATATATATATATATATATATATATATATATATATATATATATATATATATATATATATATATATATATATATTTCGCATGACGTCACGAATCTGTAAAAATCAAAAAAATCAAAAAAATCAATAAAATCAAAAAATCAATAAAATCAAAAATTGATTTTTTTCTAAAAAAATCAAAAAAATCCCCAACCCTGCTTACTACTAACACATTAGGGAAGCTCATTTCAGCTAGTGTCAATCAAAAATGGGTAAAATTTATATATTTTTTTTTAGGTTTCCTGAAATTGCCCCCTAAAAAATTTTGAAACCTATTTTTTTAGGAATTTTTTAAAAAGTTATTATTTTTATTTTTTTAATTTCTTTACATTAAATGATTGCCAAATGCCCATATTTTATTATCATATCTAGAACTAATTTCTGTAAGTGTTATAGTTTTTAAGTTACAGTTACTTAAAAAAAAAAAATTGACAATTTTTTTTGACATTGCCCCGTTTGACGGTAGATTTTCTCTGTATATACCTAACAAAATTTATCATAACCTGAACTAGAGGGCCTGAAGATGGGTCAAAAATGAAAAGTCTATGGGATTTTTAACAACTTTGAGAGGCTGTAACTTTTTTCCTAAAGAGAGCAACGATTTTCGTTTTCATTATTCTTCATTATTATATTTTTTAGAGTATACGGTATCCTGTGATTTTTAAAAAAATCAGGGTGACATCCCTCTGCATTACAATTACTGTTTGGTTAAGTAGACAAAGATTTACTATGTATAAGTGGCAAAATTTATTATAAACTAAACTTAATGGGTCCTAAAAAGAATTTCAAAAAAATTTTCATACATTTGATTAGGTTTAGCATCACTGTTTTAGTACTTTTACATGGGGACAAAACAAAAACAAAAAATGGGAAAAATATTACATCAGAATCTGTTGAAGTCAACTTTTACCAATTACAGGTTTGGTTATCACTTTTAGTTTCAATCAATAGGCTTCCAGAATTCAAATAATGAGAATCCTGTACTGCCTCTCCCCAGCAGCAATATAAACTGCTTTCTGTAAAAGCTGATGCAGGGTTCACACTGAAATTTTGAATTTGATTTCCCTGACTTTCCCTGACCAAATCCGCAAATTTTCCCTGACCAGCGTGTTCGTTATTTTTGGCATATAAAATATCTATTAATCATTATTGCAGCCTATTTACTCAGTTCATACATTAAATTATTGAAAATTTGCTTTAGAAACTGTTCATCATCATCATGGATGAATTTAAAAAAATATTTTTTTTTTTTTAGTAATCAGCCTATACTATACCATCCCCATAGCCGTCCAACGCACTCCTTTTTTTATTTTTTCCAAAAGTAAACGGTTTTATTTATACAAAAAGAAAATAAATTAAAAGCTTACATTAATAGCCTAGGTGAATAACGTCCACTGTGATCACAAAAGTTCTAAATGGGGAGATTTAGGTTAATTTTTTCTTCTTAAGCATCTGAATTTTTGATTTTATAGTCTTCTTCTGTCAAAGCTTTCAGTTTTAACATCTTTCTCGGCTCTTCCAAGTTTATAGATCTGTATGGATAATTTTCTTTTTTCAACCTTTTTTTCTCTTCTTCTTTTTGCTCTGGTTTTGACTCTTTTGAGATGCCTCCTTCATATCTCCTATTGGGCAAGTTCATTACATTTGTCAACATATTTTGAGTGATAGGAACTTTATGAATACTTTCATGAGATCTTATAGCATTGTGCACTGTTCTTTGAGAAATCAGACTATGTTCTTTCAGATTCTCCACTAAAATTGCTTAATTTATAGAAAACCCTCCTTCCACTGTCACATTTTCATGCGAAAATATCAGTCCTAATTTAATAATTTGTCACAATTCCACATAACATTGATTCCAGTACTATAGAAGAAAAAACTAATTAAGTCTCTTAAAAAGACACAGTCACCATCCAAAAAATATTTTGAAAATTTTTAATTCAAGGTAGAATGAGCTTCACTGCAAAGTAGAGTGTATTGTTGCTTTTGCTTCTAGAAACATAATGAGCAAGTCGCATGGTTAAATCACATATTTACAATTTCATCGGCCACCATTTTAAAATTTGAAGGCTATTCGCCTATCTGGAAACATTAATTTAAATGTTTCCCCTATATCTGCACACGAGTTTAAAGACATTTTATCATCCACCACCTTTAATGCCTATAGTATTTCAGATCTTGTAACATCATCTTTAATGCAAAAAGATGAAACTAATTGATAAACTGGTTTTGGTTGGTTATTAATAGAACACTCAGGGTCATTTACAATCGGTTGAGTATGATTAGAAGTTGAAGGAATGGCATAATTTTCAGTGCACACACTTTCACAAATATTTGTGTATTATTAGAACACGTAACGAAAAAGTTTTTCACCGATGGTTGGTCCTGCTGAGTTTTGATTAAATTTAAATGAGTTTCCCCTCTTGAATGTGAAACTTCGGCTTGGCGTCCAATGTTAGATAGATCAAAGTTCTTTTTACATACTTTACAGTATGCCTTGGAACTTTCAGGTCCTTTACCCAACCACCTGAATAAACTGTGGGTTCACGCTTTGACGTCCACCACTGGTCGTTAAAGTTAGGTTTTTTTATTTGAAGTCATTTTATAAATAAATAAATAAATATCTTCAACTGCACAAAAATCCAAAATCACTTCGTCAAACCTCAAAAAAAAAAACACCTCAAAAAGTATAAATCCATAAAAGAAAAGATAATAAACAGTTAAGTTCATAAGTAAACAGTCTAAAAACATCCTATACGGCAATCCACTTCAATCGATAAGGATTGAAACTTGGAACAACCTCTACGCACAGAATAGGAAGAAATAGTAGGTAATAGTGACACTAAAAATAAAATAAACGGGATAGAAGTAGATTTATGGAATGTCATTCCTCGCCCATCTTTTTCATTCACTTATCAAATACATCTCTTATTTCACAATTATACAGTAAGGAAAAAAAATATATCAAAAATATGCAACTTGGTCCATGGTTTTCCCTCCGAGTTTATGTTTTGAATTTAAAATTTCCCCTGACTTTTTTGGAATTTCCCTGACTTTCAGCATATTTAAAATGTTTCCCCGACTTTCCCTGACCTTCCCTGACTTTCCAGAAAGTGTGAACCCTGTGATGACGAGTAAAAGAATCTAACATTTCTGTAATCAGAGCCAGACTGATTGAGACAGACATACATTTGCTCTAAATGCAGAAGTATTTGCTTGGATTTGAGGACACTCATCAGACAAAAGGGTAGGTATGTAGCTAATGTGAGAAAGTATTCCATAACTACTATATTAAAACTATAAACTTTTTAATTTACAAAAATGGTATCAAAAAATTAGGTAACTATTTACATTAGGACATTAGGACATTAGGACATTAGGAATATAGAGACAGTAAAAAGCCACATGGGCCTATCGAGACTGCCCCAGTCAACCCACTACCCAAACATGCTCATGCAAATCCACAAAGCACCCTAGGGCTTGTCAATTTGTTGTAACTACAAATCCACCAATTTGGCTTAGTCAAAACTAATGATATATAAATATGATACCCAAACCATCCACATGCATTAATAACTAAGTTATGGTCACACATGCCATCTAACAATAACTGCTATACACTAAAAACAGCCACCAATTTGGCTTCGTCAATATATTATATGATACCCAACCCATCCATAAACGAATCTAACCCTTTCTTAAATGTTGCAATCGAGTCACTCTCAACAACCTCCTCTGGCAGACTATTCCAAAATTTAACAACCCTATTACTGAATGCATGCTTTCTTATATCAAGATGGCATGCTTTCTTCTTAATTTTCTTATAATGCCCCCTGGTCACCTGTCCATGTTCTACTATGAAAAATTTATTGGTCTCTATATTATCAATAGATGTAAATATTTTGTAGACTTGTATCAATGTCCCCTCTGAGAAATCGCCTTTCTACAGAAAACATTAAATCCTTCAGCCTCTCCTCATAGCTCTTACCCTCAAACCCAGAAATCATCCTTGTTGCTCTACGTTGCACTCTCTCTAGCATATCTAAGTCTTTCTTTAAATAAGGGGCCCAAACTTGTGCACAATACTCTATTACTGGCCTAACATAGCTATTATACAGTTTACTTATTACTTCCTTGCTCTTGTAAACAACATTGCGATTTATTATGCCCAGCATCTTATTAGCTTTATTTCTAGCTTCCAAACACTGATTAGCTACTTTCTAATACTGCTTTTATAAATCACACCTAAATCTTTTCTTGGTCCACAGAACTCAACCCAATCCCCATTCATATCGTAGTTAAAACTTTTATTTTGAGTAACCTAGGTGAAAGAACCTTCACTTTTTAACTATTAAAATTCCATTTGCCACCTATCTGCCCACCCAGTTAGTTTATAAAGATCATTTTGAATCTTTTTATGCATCCTTCACTATTCCTAACTGAGGTGGGCACTTTAGTATCATCTGCAAACTTAGAAACCTTGCATTTAAGTCCCTGGTCTAAATCATTTATATAATATGAGGAACAATAGTGGCCCCAGCACTGAACCCTGTGGGACACCACTGTTCACTATTTCCATGATGATTTATTGCCATTTAGTTGTACACACTGTTTTCTATTCAACAACTCTTTTTAATTCAACAATGTACCACTCCACCTATACCACATTGCAATAACTTTTTCATCAGCCTTATGTGGGGGAACCTTATCAAAAGCTTTACTAAAGTCTAAATATACAATATCAACTGGATCTCCTGGGTCAATGCAGTCAGTAATGTATTCCATAAATTCTAAAAGGTTTGTCTGACATGACCTACCCTTTCTGAAACCGTGCTGGGAGTCATACAATACCTTGTATCTTCTAAATATTTCTCTATATGACCTTTCAGTAACTTTTCAGAAGCTTTACAACCAGAGATGTTAAGGCTAACTGGCCTATAATTTCCGCAAATCTTTCCTTACTACCTTTCCTTTATAAATAGGCCACAACTATGCTGTTTTCCCAGTCATCTGTACCTCACCAAATGTTATAGATCGCTTAAAATCAAATACAAGTGCTTTGCAATGCTTAAAACTACCTGCTCTTTCAGAATTCTCATATATAACCATCAGGGCCTGCAGCTTTAATTGGGTCAATATGATCTAATAAAACGTTTAAAATCTTTTACGTCAAATTCAAATTCTGTTAAGTCTATTTGTTACATGCATACAAGAACTATTAGTCTCTGAACTATTATCTAATCTTTCCTATGTAAACACTGAAGCAAAATAAGCACTGAAAATGTTGACCAACTCCTTTATCTAAACTCACTAAATTTTCATCAATTTTTAATTGGACCAATTGTCCTATTCTTATTTTAAATTTATAAAAAACCTAAAAAACTTCTTCAGGTTCTTATTAACTATTTCTTGCTAAATTAATTTCTGCCTCTCTCTTTGCTTTCTTATTGACTGGTTAAGTTCATTTCTATTTTTCTATAATTTTCTAAATCAATCTTCCTATTACTTCCGCTTGAATATTTTTAAAACATCTGCACTTTTCATTAATTTTCTCTCTTATCTCTCTATTCCACAAAACAGGTTTTCTCTTCGCACCCTAATGGGTTTATCTATAAAACATACTGACTGAATATTCAATTTAAAAATTTTTTAATGTTCACATAATAAAACATTTTGGTCTTTAAAACTCTTTATCCAGTCAGTTATACTAAGCATGTTCTCGAAATTTGGTAAAATCCCCATTTTTCGGAAATCTATGATCTTTTCTTTATTAACTTGCAATTTGGGGGGCCCAGATATCAACTTCATTTAAATCTAATTAAATTATGGTCCACTAAGTCCTAAATTCTCCTCACCTCAATTTCATCCACCATACTTTCATCATTAGTTATATTAATCTAATAGTGCAATCGTATCTTGTGGGTTCTTGAACCATCTGGGTCAAAAAAGTTTATCATAGTAATACAATTTATGAAATGCAGAACTACTATGGTCCTTATTAGACAAGGAATCCCAATGAATGCCAAGGAAAAATTAAATCACCCATATGAATATACCTTTTTCATTAACTGTGGCAATGCCTGTTCTCAATTTTCTTTCAACAATTTCAGCATCTAATTCTGGACTCTGGCCAGGAGGTCTATAAAATGCCCCTATTCTATATGATTTATTGTATATAAGGGAATATCTAACCCACACTGATTCAATTATCATGATTATTTTAAAGTCAGTATTAGTAGCAGATTGAATATTGCTTTTTAACATAAAGCGCCACACCACCACGCCTTCTTTCCTCTACGCTGGTATAAATAAAGTGAATATCCCTCTAATTTCATATTCCGCTGAAAGGAGTCTCATATAATTCTTCATTAACCCATGCCTCATTTATGCAAATAATGTCTAGATTCTCAATTTATGGTATAACTAATCAACTCATCTTTTTTATTTCTAAGGCTATGAACATTTGTGTAAAAACATTTGATACTCGAAATGCCGTAATTTTTATTGGCTAATCATCATTATTTAAACCTGTAACAACATTAGTTTTATTTATCTCCCCACTATTACAAGTTACCATTGCTAATTATTTGTATCCAGAACTTTAGCCCCCACCCGCCCAACATTTACCTAGTTTTTTTGCTAACAAGTCTCCAAAACTGGTAACTGAAAAGCTCCAAACTATTACTGAAAATAGTGAACTCCATCTGCTGCAAAAAGATTTTTATCCAGAAATTCCTCTCCACAATCCAAAAACCTAATATTTTTTGAAAAACATAAATTTCCTAACCCTTTCATTTACACCTAAAGCCCTACTTCCCCCATTTCCTGAACTGCACCTAACCTAGGTAAAATCCCAGAAATCATGCCCCTTCTTCCAGCTAGCTTTCATCTTCTGAATCAATCTCCTATAATCTGGCTATTAATTCTTCTGACCTTCAATGCCGCTATATCATTTGTACCCACAAGCCACAATCACCTCTGAATCAACATTTGTAGAATCATCTCTCCTTATCTATCCAATCCACGATATCACTCACTCTGGCCCCTGGAAAACATACTCTCAATCGTTTTCTTTTTAATTTCCTTAGTTTGAAAAGTCCTTCTAAGTAATCGTATCATAAGAGTCCCTCCACTTAAGCCAATTTATCAGTCTTCCCTTCAGAAAACTCAACATAACCATTGGCACTCTCTGATCCCTCCCCATCTGGAAAACAGTCGAACCTGTTACTGCAGGTAAAGGCTGACTGACTTTCGGATCCTCATCTTTAAATCATTATTTCTAGTTTCTACAACTCTATAATTCATCTGCAGACCTATTATACCCTACTTTATCCTTTTCCCTCTCATCTTCTGCCTAGGTGAATCACTAATTCCTGTCTACCCCTATATCCCGCTCCTTCCTCGCCTCGACATCCCTACTAACTTTTTTCTTGACACTTCCCTCCTTTCTCAACTCAAATACTTCTTCTTTCAATCCATTCACATTTTCACTCAGTCTTGCAATCTCCTTCCTTAACAACACATTCTCTGCATTCAAATCACAAGCAGGGCATCTATTCACATATTCACCTCTTACAGTCCCACAGATATCAATACAGAGCATACATACTGTTAGAATTATTAATTAGCTTACTAACCTGTACCTATTATTTTACCAACTACAGTTTAAATATCACTAAGCCTAAAAAGAAATAAACTACTCTCTTTAAAATTAGGTTAAAAATTTAAACAATTTTATTTAGCTTTAGCCTAGGCCAGGGATATATAAAAGTTATAAGGTAGGCTTAACTGTAGTCTGGTGAACTGGAAAACCTAATTTTTAATTTAAATTAATCACTAAATTAAAAGTATACAATTAATAAGACTGTATTTTAAATACATGAAAGTCTATTAATGAATCCAATAAACCCAGACACAGAAAAGCAGTAAAAACTCTACCTATGTTAGCCTAGGGTTAGGCTATCAAATTTAAATTATCACAAAATTAATATAACAATTGTTAATGACTGTAGTTATATACACAGCAGTAGTGTAATTAGAAACACAACACTAATTTGTTTACTAAATTCACTTTCAAATACACAAATTATATTAATAAAATTGGAGAGCAAAAATTAACACAACCTCACTTTACAATAAGTGCCTCTAAACAGATTTTTATGAAAATCATAGCATAGACTCTAAAAAAAATAGTAATGAAGAATTAAACAAAGAATTATTTGTTCTCTTTAGGGAAAGAAAATTAGCCTCTCAAAGTTTAGAATAGCTATGTTTTCTTATAATAGAACTGGGCGGAATTTCGTTTCATCGCTCTTTCCGAATTTTGTAAATTTAGAATGCGCCGCGAAGCAAGGGAAGACTATGACCCACAGATATTTATTTTATTTTTTATTTTGTTTTATTTTTGATTTTTTGTGTTTCATATGTATATTATTGGTTTTATTTTATAAAATTATAATGATT
>JABUQX010065124.1:12500-45000 GCA_015478945.1 Trachelipus rathkii
TTCCACTTCCTCCTCAGTAGTAGGGGAGGGATATTGCATGCCCAAAGTGACCGCGACCTTTTCTGACCGCGACCTTTTTTGAGCTCGAATTTTTTACCTGACCCTTGACCTTTTTGGGCCTTTACCTTTTTGGGCCTTGACCTTTTTTCGACCAACCCTTTGGTCTTCCATGGGTCATTTTTGGCCCACGGTATTTTTTTGGCACCCCTAATTTTTTGGCAACCCTAATTTTTTTGGCAACCCTAATTTTTGGCGCCCTTTCGAAGAAAGGGCGCGCCAAACGGTTGCGTCAGCAACCGTTGTACGTACCCCACCCTAATTTTTTCGACCAACCCTTCGGTCTTCCATGGGTCAATTTTGGCCCACCCTAATTTTTTCGACCAACCCTTTGGTCTTCCATGGGTCAATTTTGGCCCACGGTAATTTTTTGTCCTTCCTTTAGGGACTTAGCCCTTTTTTGATGTCTTTACCTTTTTTTGTCCTTGACCTTTTCTCCAAAGCTTGCCAGATACCGTGGGTCATTTTTGACCCACGGAAATTTTTTGCCCTTCCTTTAGGGGCTTAGCCCCTTTTTTGATGTCTTAACCTTGTTTGACCATGATATTTCGGCCTTTACCTTGTCCATATACCATGGGGCCATTTTTGGCCCACGGTAACCTTCATGCCCACTCGTGGCCTTAGCCCGTTTTGATGTCTTTACCTTGTTTGACCATGAATTTCGGACTTTACCTTGCCATATACCAATGGGTCAATTTTGGCCCACGCGTCCAATTTTTTGGGCCACTCGTGTCCCACCCGTCACATATTTCGTTCCTAACTTGAACGCATGTATGGATCCTTCCTCTTGCACGTACACAAACACACACAACACCCAAACAAACACACCAACACACACACACACTTACACTTTACACACATTCACTAATGACACTTATACACACTTCACTATGACACTTTACATTTACCCATATAACACATCTCTTCATTTACACTTACCACACACACACACACACACAACACACAACACACACTACACTTATACATACATTCACTAATGACACTTATTCACTATAACACTTACATTTACACAATAGACACTTACATTTACACTTATACACACGTCCAAACCTACCAACCCTTTGGTCGTCCATGGGTCATTTTGACCTCACGGTAATTTTTTGTCCTTCCTTAAGGGACTTATCCCTTTTTTAGATGTTTTACCTTGTTTGACCATGATATTTCACCCTTGACCTTGCCAGATACCATGGTCAATTTTGACCCACGCTAACTTGATGGCTTTGATGGTTCGCAATCACCGAAAGAAGTATCTAGTGATGTTCTATTAGTGTTTCTATGATTATTCTTATGAGTGCCAGGTGAAGTGCCAAGTGAGTGCAATGAGTGCCAATGAGTGCAATGAGTGCCAAGTGAGTGCCACTTAGTGCCAAGTGAGTGGCGCACATAAGTGCCAACTGAGTGCCACTTTTTTTCCAAGCCTTTTCTCGCCTCCCCTGAGCCTGAATAGCCTAATATGGGTGTCTCCCCTAGGTTATAAGGTATGCGTAATTGATGTATATTACAAGCTGCTAGGATGCTTCGCTACTATGAGTTAGTCTTTTTCTATCACTTATAGCCTATATATATATATAATATTTAACTTGCATACACAGCATACACTATGACACTTTTACACACATTCACTATGCACTTATACACACTATGACACTTATAAAGCACTTACACTCTCCATAGACACACATTAAATTAAACCCTATACACTTACACTCACACCCACACACACAATACACTTTACAATTACACTCACACCCTCGATAATTTTGATTGCTCAACATTGAATGCCTCCAACTTTGATGCTCAACTTTGATGCCTCAGCATTAATGCCTCAGCATTGATGACTCATCTTTGATGAAGTCATCTTTGATACCATCTATATTGAGGATTCATCTTTGATGAAATCATCTTTGATGGCTCATTTCTACCCTACATAAAAGAACAGAGTTAATATTAATGTCTTCACCCCTAGTTCATAAGCTAACCACCAGGCCTCTAAGCATGAGCCCCACCCGCAAAGGATGCCAGCCCTCCCACCCGCAAGGTGCGACCTGCCGCGTCCGCCGTCCGCACCGCGTTTCCCGCCCGCCGCGTGCGCCGCAGGCGCAATATTTCCGCGTCCCCGCCAGCCGCGTGCGCCAGCAGGCGCAATATATTCCCGCGCGAATGAAAAATATATATACTATAAGTCATTCATTTTTATTTCATACTTAAACATTTTTATTAAAAACATTTTCGCGAACCTAAAACTGTAACTCATTACAGCCCTATTATTTAACACATATATTTTTTAACCTTATTTTTTACTTAATACGTTTCTACGTAAAAGTTTTTAACTTATATAAATTTTAAAAATTGTATGTAAGAAGAAAAAAAAATCCAGAGTTCCTGATATATAATCATTTTATTTTACTACAATTGTACGAAATATTTATTAAAAACAAACTTTACATACCTTAAAAGCAATAAATCAGTAAATCAATAGAGGTGTTACCTAGCAACAAAGGGATTAGTATGCTTTTGTTTTACTGTTTTACTGCTTTAACTCATGTTTTACTGCTTTAACTCATATTGTTTTACTGCTTTAACTCACATATTTATTAACATTACATACTTAAAAAGCAGTAAATCAGTAAAAATCAAACCACCCTTTTACCTAACACCAAGGGGGATTAGTATACTTTTTGTTTTACTGCTTTAACTGACTGCTTTAACTTTCTGCTTTACGGTTTTAACTTTTGCTTAACTGCTTTAACTTTCTGCTTTACTGCTTTAAACTGCACATACATTACAACCTTAAAGCAGTAATTAGTAAGATCAAATAGAGGTGTTACCTCACCTAAGGGATAGTTGCTTTTGTTTTAATTGCTTAACTGAACCAACATTCTGCCGAACTGCTGAAATTTTCTGCTTTACCTGCTTTGACTCATATACATTACATACCTTAAAGCAGTAAATCAGTAAATCAATAGAGGTGTTACATAGCAACAAGGGGATTAGTATGCTTTTGTTTTACTGCTTTACTGCTTTAACTTTCTGCTTTACTGCTTTAACTTTCTGCTTTACTGCTTTAACTTTCTGCTTTACTGTTTTAACTTTCTGCTTTACTGCTTTAACTCATATGTTTTAACTCATATATTTATTAACATTATGTTTTTTATTTTGTTTTAATACTTTTTATTTATTTTATTATTATTTTTATTTATTTTTATTATTATTTTTATTATTTTATTATTTTATTATTTTTTTTATTTTATTATTATACTTAGTGTTATTTACTTCATGCCTATTGTTATTATTATTTAGAACACACATACACACACACACACACACACAACACACACACACACACTTACACTTATACACACATTCACTATGACACTTATACACACATTCACTATGACACTTACATTTACCCATAGACACTTACATTTACACTTATACACACACTTACACTTATACACACACACACACACACATTCACTATGACACTTATACACACATTCACTCATGCACTTATCATTTACCCATAGACACTACCATTTACACTTATACACACGCGGTCACAAACACGCAACACACAACCACACACACACACACACACACAGATTTACTTACACTCACACTCACAGATTTTACTTACACACGCCAGATTTTACTTACACATATAACGTAATAATTTATTAAAACATTTTAATGTTTTAATTAAACACGTACATTTTTATTACTATTCAAATATAACTAAAATTATTTCAAGTTTCTTAAAACTTCTAATAATAAATCAATCATTATCTTGAACAAAGAATTATTATTAACTGTTAATAATCTTTTTGTTTATAAAATTTTATAAACTATCAAGTTTTAAAATAACTTTTACTAAAAATTTTATGAAATTTTATTAAAAAATATATATTTTAACGTACCTTAAAGCAATAAATCAGTAAATCGTAAGGTCAGCCCTAGCACCTCGCTCTACAAATCCAAAGCCTTGCCACGTTATGGTTTATTGAACTTACTGCTTTACAATCATCTTTAGCCATGTAATAAAGTATAAAATAACAAAATAAGTTTTTCTCTGCTAAACATAACATGAATTTTATTAAAATCTTTCTAAGTTCTTATTTAAAAATAACATTATTCACTTAATTTATATTATTAGCTCGATGTTAACTAAAAATATTTCAAATTTTTTTAAATAATTCGGATTTTCTTTATTATTATTATTATTAATTATTATTATCTATGTGCATTGACAATCCATCACGAGATAACACAAACAACCCCCACTCCTTACAGATACGAAACTGCCTCTCCCTCTGTAAAATGTGTTGAAATAACTACTTTAGGCTTAAATTTAGGGATAATCCCTTTTGTATCCCGGGGCGATTTAGACCTAATTCAGGTCAAAATATATTTTCAAACTGACCTTTTTTTTTGTAAAAATGTGGTTCAATAACTACGTTAGGCCTAATTTAGGCCTCTAAATTAGGATAAGCCTTTTTGTATCCCGGGCTGATTAAGGCCTAATACCAGGTCAAAAGGTCATTCCAGTAAGACAAGATTCGTGAATCAATGTATTATTTTTATAAATATATTTCAAACTGAAACATGCTGGATCGGTAAGATCCTTTAAGCGGGTAAGAAGGAAATGTTTACCTTTCTTGTGAGTGGACGGAGTAATCCTTTATCTCTATATGACCTCGTATGTGATTGGTCGAGATTTATTTTATCGCTTTTTTTGGTTTAGTATGTCAAAACATGTTTTTTTCATATCCTGAACCTTACCTGTGATTGGATGAAAATTATATTTGAGGATGCGTGTTTTAGACCCAAACTCATTTTAAAATCATACTCGTTTAAGGTGTTAAGCGGTGCACAAGCTCTCTGGTTTGTAATAAAAGTGTTCTATTTTCACTAAGTGTATATCATGAATCACCTTAACAAGTATACCTCAATTCAAGACATTGTCCAATGGGAAATCAAGATCCCAGGAAGTTGGGTTTCATTCTTATATAAAGAAAACCCGATGGATTTGAATTTTTCAAGTGTGCTACCCAATCACCCTGTTATAATACCAAGCGTATTTTCGTGAGTCCAGATGAATTACTTTGTATATGTAATCACACTGAAGAGTGGCTTACAGAATACTTTAAACCAAGCTCAGCTTTAAACTGGACCGAAACAGTTATTAACCTGTGCGAAGAAACCAGCGATAAGCAACTTACTCCAGCATTTTATAAACATCAAAACATAATCAGTTTGGAAGTTAGATTATGGGAGAGAAATAATGAAACAGCAGTATTTGAACCTACATCTTTTGGATTCTACATTTCAGGCCTAACGCAGATGAAATATATGTTAGAGGTACGTAAGCGAATGTTAATACAGATGAAGAAGACATTTGTGTTATCTAATTACGTGACCGTAATTCATTACATGTTATACCAAGAATACTACGCATTTAAGAAAACCCTGATTGATGATCCTACGCACATCATCGATCGCTTCCTAAGTTCTATAGACATACAGAAATTCATTTATCTACTTAGAAAACAATGGCAAGAAAGTATTTATGCAGGTGACCCCGAATGTAAATATATTATGATATCTGAGCGGGAACTTTTTACGTATGTGTTAACTGAATGTATTAATGAGACACGAAACTATATCATCGATAATGTAATATAAATGATTGGCATATTTGCAAAGATTTAGAGAATTTTAATATAATAATCATAAACATTATGTGTAAAATGTAATGTGGAAGTGTTATATATAATAATATTCCTGTATTATATTTAATGTGAACCTTATATATAAATCATTGTAAATATATTTAACACTCTTTGTATATATTTAATTTTAGCCCTTATATATAATATATATATAATATATATATCTATATACATATATATATATATATATTATATATATATATTATATATTATATATATATATATATATATATATATATATATATATTATATATATATATTATATATATATATATATATATATAATATATATATAATAAATTTTGTAAGATAATGATTATTAATTTTCTAATTATATAGTAAAGTTTTTATTATCCTTATTTTTACTTTCCTAAATAAATATTTACATGTATGTTAAGAGTTTAAATAAACGAGCCCCAGGTTCAGGATATGAAAAAACATGTTTTTACATACGTAAAACCAAAAAAGCGATAAAATAATTCTCGACCCATCACATACGAGGTCATATAGAGATAAGGATTACTCCGTCCACTCAAAAGTAAGTAAAACATTTCCTTCTTACCCGCTTAAAGGATCTTACCGATCCAGCATGTTTTCAGTTTGAAATAATATTTATAAAATAATAATAACATTGATTCCTCATTTTTGTCTATACTGGAATTACCTATTGACCTGGTATTAGGCTTAAATCAGCCCTGGATACAAAAAGGCTATATCCTAAATTTAAGCCTAAATTTGGCCTAACGTAGTTATTGCACACATTTTACAGAAAAAGGTCAGTTTGAAATATATTTTGACCTGGAAATAGGGGCTTTAATCGCCCCGGGATACAAAAAGGATTAGCCTAAATTAAGGCCTAAAGTAGTTATTTCCACACATTTTACAGAGTGAGGTCAGTTTCGTATCTGTAAGGAGTGCCGGGTTGTTGTGTTTTTCTCGTGATGGATTGTCAATGTACATAGATAGATAATAATAATAATAATAAATAATAAGAAAATCCGAATTATTTAAAAAACTTTGAAAAAATATTTTTAGTTAACATCGAGCGAATAATATAATGTAAGTGAATAATTGTTATTTTTAAAATAAAAAACTAAGAAAGATTTTAATAAAATACATGTTATGTTTACAGAGAAGAACTTATTTTGTTATTTTTATAACTTATTAACATGGCTTAAAGATGATGTAAAGCAGTAAGTCAATAGAACATAACGTGGCATAGCTTGGTGTAGAGGGGTGCTAGGGGCTGACCTTACTGATTTACTGATTTATGCTTTAAGGTACGTAAAATATATATTTTTAAATAAAATTTCATAAAATTTTAGTAAAAGTTATTTTAAAACTTGATAGTTATAAAATTTATAAACAAAAAGTATTAACAGTTAATAATAATTTCTTTGTTCAAAGATAATGATTGATTTATTATAGAAGTTTTTAAGAAACTTTGAAAATAATTTTTAGTTTATAGTTATATTTGACTGAATATTAATGTACGGTGTTTTAATTAAAACAGTAAAATGTTTTAATAAATTATACGTTATATGTGTAAGTAAATTGCGTGTTAAGTTAGAAAAAAAAAAATCTGTGTGTGAGTGTAAGTAAATCTGTGTGTGTGTGTGTGTGTGTGTGCGTCTATGACACTTATACACACATTCACTATGACACTTACATTTACCCATAGACACTTACATTTACACTTATACACACGCGGTCACACACACACACTTACACTTATACACACATTCACTATGACACTTATACACACATTCACTATGACACTTACATTTACCCATAGACACTTACATTTACACTTACACTTATACACACATTCACTATGACACTTATACACACATTCACTATGACACTTACATTTACCCATAGACACTTACATTTAACCTTATACACACGCGGTCACACACACACACACACACTTACACTTATACACAGATTTACTTACACTCACACAGATTTACTTACACTCACACACAGATTTACTTACACACACAGATTTACTTACACACACAGATTTACTTACACACACAGATTTACTTACACTCACACACAGATTTACTTACACACACACACACCCACACACACACACACACACACGCACACTCACTTACACATATAACGTATAATTTATTAAAACATTTTATGTTTTAATTAAACACGTACATTTATATTACTCATTCAAATATAACTAAAATTATTTCAAAGTTTCTTAAAACCTCTATAATAAATCAATCATTATCTTTGAACAAAGAATTTATTATTAACTGTTAATACTTTTTGTTTATAAATTTTATAACTATCAAGTTTTAAAATAACTTTTACTAAAATTTTATGAAATTTTATTAAAAACATATATTTTACGTACCTTAAAGCAATAAATCAGTAAATCAGTAAGGTCAGCCCCTAGCACCCCTCTACACCAAGCTATGCCCCCTTTTTTTTCTTTTGATTACTGCCTTTACATCACCTTTAGCCATGTAATAAGTATAAAATAACAAAATAAGTTCTTTCTCTGCTAACATAACATGATATTTTATTAAAATCTTTCTAAGTTCTTATTTAAAAAATAACAATTTATTTTTAATTTATATTTTTCGTTCGATGTTAACTAAAAATATTTTCAAAGTTTTTTAATAATTCGGATTTTCTTTATTAAATTTATTAAATCTATGTACATTGACATCCCATCAACGCAGAAACACAACCACCCGCCACTCCTTACAGATACGAACTGACCTCTGCCTGTAAAATGTGTTGAATAACTACTTTAAGTTCTAAATTTAGGATAATCCTTTTTGTAGACCGGGGCGATTTTAGGCCTAGTTCCAGGTCAAAATATATTTCAAAACTGACCTTTTTCTGTAAATGTCGTGCAATAACTACGTTAGGCCTAAATTTAGCCCTAATTTAGGGAATAGCCTTTTTGTATCCCATGCTGATTTACCTAATACCAGGTCAAAGGTAATTCCAGTATAGAACAAGAATCATTGTTATTATATTATTTTTATAAATAATATTTTTAAATAAACATGCTGGATCGGTAAGATCTTTAAGCAGGTAAGAAGGAAAAGTTTTCCTTACTTGTGAGTGGACGGAGTAATGCTTATCTCTATATGACCTCGTAAGTGATTGGTCGAGAGAATTATTTTATCGTCCTTTGAAAATTAACTTTGTTCTTTTAACTTGTATTTGAGCTGTGATTGGTCGAGAATTATCTTTTAGACCCCAACTCATTTTAAAATCTAGTCCATTTTAGTGTTAAGCGGTGCACCAGTTATCTGATTTGTATTAACCGTGTTTTTATTTTATTTTTACTAAGTGTATATCATATTTATAATAAATACTTACATTGAGGAATAATTATTAATTTCACTAGAATAGATAAATAATTAATTCACTAGATTTCTAGTAGATCACGTGAAGCAAAAACGCAAGAGCGCCCGAAAGCGCGACCCGGTGCGGAACCGACGCATGAACCCGCCAGCGTAATATTACTACGCGGTCGCGAAAATATTTCCTTTATGATACGCCGTTGTAAACTTTCATTACATCATTTTTGTATTTTCAAATATACCGTTTCCTATATTATGAATCGTTCATTTTATTTCTTACTTGAACATTTTTAATTTTATTTATTTATAGAAAATAAAGTTTCCTGAAAAACATTTAGTTTGAAAAGAACATTTTGTTTTGTAGAAAAGCAGTTTGTTTTATTTATCCTAAAGTTATAATTCCTTGAGGGAAATAGAACAAATAGTCCGGATGTGACGTAGGCCATGTTCCTCTCTGTGGTATGTCTTTAAGATCTTATTACTTAAGGAATGTAAAACAAGTTTTATATGCCTTAAAGCTACACCTATATACGACGTAGAGTTAATGTATAGAAGTTGTCCCGTACCCTCCTTTTTCAAGGTATGTCTTTACGGTTTTAATCTTCTCTATGTATAAGTTATGAAAAAAGTTGTTTAATCTAAAATATTATTACTATATTACAATCTCAGTTAAATATACATGCATGATAAACTTCCACTCATTGTACAAACCGTAATTTCTCTTTTTGGATTTCCAGTATTGGTATCATATCATTATACTTCAAAATTACTTCGAAGTATGTAAGTTCATAACCTCTTCTATATCAGATATTGTATGCCTTCGGTAACCATCGAGAATACCTCCCTTGGTTTGTAATAAACACTGATATACCATGACTTTAAATAAACTAATGTGCTTGAACACATGTTATAAGGTTCGTAAATATACCTTGATACAGTACACAAACTAATATTATACATACTGAATGGCCGGTGTCCCAAAGATTATCAATCCTTTAGGATGTTGCCTACAACTTTGAAATACCACGCTCCATATTTTCGCGACAGCGTAGAATATTACGCCGGCGGGTTCATGCGTCGGTTCCGCACCGGGTGCGCTTGCGGGCGCTTCTTGCGTTTTGCTTCACGTGATCTACTATAAATCTAGTGAATTAATTATTATCTATTCTAGTGAAATTAATAATTATTCCTCAATGTAAGTATTTATTATAAATATGATATACACTTAGTAAAAATAAAACACTTTTAATACAAATCAGATAACTTGTGCACCGCTTAACAGCTAAAATGACTATTGATTTTAAAATGTGTTGGGGTCTAAAAAGAAATAATAAAACACCACCGCTCAAATTACAAGTTTTTTAAGACAAAGTTTAATTTTCCAAAGACGATAAAATAATTCCTCAGACCAATCACATATCGAGGTCATTAGAGATAGGGATTCTCCGACCTTAATCACAGTAAGGTAAATCATTTCCTGTCTCACCGTGCTTAAGTGGTAGGATATTCTTACACGGTAGGATCCTCTAGCATGGTTCAAAGCTTTGAATTATTTAAACTAAAAATAAGCTTGAATGTAATTAAGAACCTAATAAAAATGATTCTTGTCTATACTCGGAATTAGGTCCATATTCAGGTAACCTTGGTCATCTCAGGCTAATGGCACGCACATGGGGAGAATACATAATAATTGTAGCTTAATATCTATAATTTAAGGCCCTTAATTTTTTAGGCCTTTAACGTAAGTTAATTTTTATGTCAAACTTATTTTAGCAGAAATAGTGTTCAGTTCTTGAAATAATACTGTGGTGTGGTAGAACTGGAAATTTGAGGCTCTAAATGCAGACTCTCGGGGCCTTACAAAAGAGATTACTCTCTTCAAAAAAAAAAGAGAAATGCGAAAAAATGAAATTAAATTTAACCAAACAACATTAATATTTAAATTTAGGTGGACTATATAGTTAGTGTATTCGAACACATATATTTCCTACCAGAGAGTATTGGTTACAGTTCTTTTAAGTATCTGTAAGTGAGTGTCGTGGTGGTTGGTGTTTTCTCTGTGATGTGAGTTGTTCAGAGCTAGTATGATAATATTATAATTAGGAAATCCGATATTATTATAAAATATCTTATTGACAATTATTTGTTAGTTAACTATGCGAAACGAGGAGAGTATAAATTTGGCAGAAATCGTAGTGAATAATTGTTATTGTTAAAGAAAAAGAGCTTAGATAAGATATTTTATTTAAAACTACCATGTTTATTGTAGCAGGAAGAACTTATTTTGAGTTCATTTTTCATCTTTTATTATACATGTGCATTAAAGATGGGAGTTCTCATAATTGCAGTAAAGTACGAATCAGAAACTAGACGTTGAGGCATACAGCTGAGTTGCAGAGGGCGCTCGACTAGTGTGCATGACCCTTTTGAGTCTTGGAGTTATTTACCATGTGTTTATTGCTTATTTTTAAGGTATCAACTCACCTATAATATAATGTATTTATTAATATAAATATTTATTTCATTAAAATTAATGAGTAAAAGTTTTCATCTTAAAACTTGAATTAAGTTAATCAATTAAGATGTTATATATCAAAAATGTATAAAGTTATTATTCAACATAAATCATCGATTGAATGTCAATAGAATAATGATAATGAGTATATTATATTATTACGAAGGTTTTAAGAAACCTTTGAATAATTTTAGTTATATTTGAATGTAAGGAATAATTAATATAGTAAGAGATGTCACGTGTGTGAAATAGCTAATAATCAGAAAACAGACAAGATGTTTTTGTAATAATTATACGATATAGTGAGCACTGCTGTTGACACGAAGCTAGGGCGTGCTGATGTGAGCCGCTGTGTCTGGTGTGTGTTGTGGTGTGTAGTAAATTCTTTGTGTGATGCAAGTGTAAGTAAAATTAGTGTGCGGAGGGAGTAAATCTGTGTGTGTAAGTAAAGTCTGTGTGTTTGTAGGGTCAAATCCCGTGTGTGAGCTGTAAAGTAAACTTGTGTGAGTGTAAAGATGGGATAGAATCTGCGTGTATAATTGTATATGTGTTGTTGTGCTAGTGTGGTGACGGCGTGGTGTATAGTGGTAAATGTAAGCCTGTTCTATAGGGTAATGTTTAAGTGTCCTATAGTGAAATGTGTGTATAAGTGTCATAGGTAGATAATGTGTTTGTATTAAGTGTAAGTGAAGAATGTACACCGCTCGCTCTACTGGGGTACACCATTGTAAGTCGTTCGATATGTAAGCTAGTGTTTGTTGTATTGAAAAGATGTTATAGTGAATGTATGTTGTATTAGGTAGTGTATTTGGAGGGGTAGTGGTGGGTATGTCAGAGGCGGTACTCCGTCTCGCCTACTCCTTGGCGGTGTGTAAAGATGTTACCGAAATACCCCTTCGAAATAAATCGGGCTAAGTTCCCCTTAAATTGTCGGCCCACTAATAATTAGGTGTGGGGCAAAAATCTGGATTCTCATTAATTGACGCATAATAGGGTTTGAGTCCGCAAAAAGAGGTTGAGTGGTGAGGACATGTACAGGAATGCGGGTTGTCTGCTGACAGAACGTTTAAGTTCTGCGAACCTTTCTTCGAAGGGTGCAGATAAACTTAAGGGTCCGAAAATAATGTAAGGGTTTGCCTAAAAATAGGGTTCTCCAAAAATTAGGTCTCAAAAATTTGGGTTCTCAAAAAATTTGGGTTCTCAAAAAATTGGGGTTCTCAAAAAATTGGGGTTCTCAAAAAATACGGGTTCTCAAAAAATCCTGGTTCTCAAAAAATCCGGGTCCTCAAAAAATCCGGTCCTCAAAAATATAGGTTCTCAAAAAAGGTCAATGCCCAAAAAGGTCAAGGTCATAAAAGTTCAGTGTGTGACCATAAAAGTCAAGGCCAAAAAGGTCGCGGTCAAAAAGGTCAAAAAGGTCGCGATCACTTAGGGCATGCAATATCCATCCCCTACTACTCTCCTCAATGTCGTCTTCAAAGGACAAGAGATCCATATTACCTTTCAAAAAGATTAGCTGCTCAAAATTAAGAGCAGTTAAGGGACCTCTTTGCCCTCAAAATATCCCACCAATACTAAATATTCGCCTCTACAGCCGAAGAACTAGGGAGAGGTGTATTATATTTTACGAACAATTCAACAAATTCTGCTATGCTGAAAGGGAAAGTGTCCTTGTGAGAGGAAGTGCTTGGTGTTAGTTTCACTTCCTAGCAGTCATTGGCTATTTAAGGTCCTCACCTAACATTATTCTGACTCCTTCTGAAATTATTTTTTGACCCACCTGCTTCACCATAAAAGTCTATTTCGTCCAATGACTTTAGTAGAATCCATGAAAGCCTCGACTTCTGCAGAGTCGATGCTAATGCTACGTATCAGCTCGGTAGCTATAGTATATGTTACTTATATACATAATATATATTATAATAATATACTTTATATATATTATAATATATATATTATATATTTATATATTATATATATATTTATATGATAATTACTATAATATATATATATATATATATATATTATATATATTGGGTATAGGTATTAGTATGATTATATATTGTATTAATGCAAGTTCTGTGTAATATACCAAACTAAGGTATATTGTATACTATATTGATTAATACTAGTATTTATATATTAGTTATTATATAATATAGGTGATATATATTTATATATATGTGTAATTTATTTATATTTAGTCGTAATATGTTAACAGTTCTTGTGTTTAAACCCAATTATAATACTACTTACGTATTTATTATTGTAGTAGAGGGCTATGTATATATATAGGTACTTATATATACTATATAGTATATATATATATATATTATTATAGTATAACTATTATGCGTGTTAGTGGAGTGATTATATAAGTGATATATATATATTAGTCTATACTATATAATATATTTGAGTTTTACACAGAATTGATTAGATGTGTGCTAGTTATTATATGTAATATTATAGTGAATTAATTAAATGTTATAGATGAGGGTATAGGCCATTCAAGTCTATAATGCAATTAAATGTTATTTATTATGGTTTGTTAACCTTAAGGACGTTTGAGATTATTGTTCTCGAGAACAGTTCTAAACTTAATTAATATAACATATCATGTTCTGTAGTACTAAAGAGTATCGAATGTAGTCTATACTTCGATATAAACATTATACTTTCTTATATTGATATAACCAATTAGAATTCTTTATAAGTTAAACTATATTTTTCATTCCTTTCTTAAAAGGTGCGGACATAAAGAGCGAGAAAACATATTTTTTGATCCGCACGTGCTAATGTCGCTATTTCCTGACGACTCCGCACCTCCGACTTAGTCCGCACCATATTCTGGTAGTCCTGGTTCCGCTCTGATGTCGATTCTAGCGGAGCTATAGAGCGGAAGTGTCCTTCCTTTCTGGACTATATATTATTAGGGTTTGGCCTATATAATCTAGTATAATAGTAGGTATATATACTCACTAGTGAGTTTTATTATACCTATATTTTATATACTTAATTTATGTGAGCTTATATGTTTATTATTATGCTTATAGTAACTATTTTTTAATAGATACGGTATCGTTTTTAGACTTTTAAATAATTTTAAATTTTTTTAGAGGAATTAGACCTATGGACATGGATTTGGGGCCCCCAACAGCTGGAACCGTCCCACGGATTGCTCGGGGAATACCAAATAACAATACAAATATGTAACTCCCTTGGTACTTGATATCGGCGATATCTTTTGTACCTGAGTGATCTGTTATTCGCTTAACACTGTTTTGAACTAAAGTCACCGATGTAAAGTATCGCCTCCTTGGTTTTTTTTTGTGTACGATACCGAAAATATTCGTACTTTTATCGTGTACAATTTCAGTTTTTAGTATACATTATAATCACAGAAAAATAGAGTTTGAGTAAGGCTATATAACATATTTCACATGACAAATATACTTTGTCTTTTATATATATATATATATATATTATATATTATATATAATATATATTATACATATATTCTATATATATAATATTTATTGTAAAAAAATTAATTATAGTTCAATATATCATTTAAGTGAAACGTGTTCCAATATGTTTTATTACCTGCAATCGTACCCCATTCAAAAGTTTAGCTGGGCCTGTTTCGTACTTCAGGACTCGCGTCTCTATTGTGGTGCAGGATTGAAAGAAGTTTTAGGATTTGTCAAATATGATTGATTTGATTTATGGAATATCCAAGGAAGAACCAATTATCAAATTAACTTCAACAATGAGTAATTAACACTGAAAGTGATTCATTAGTTTCCAAAAGATTCCGAAGAATATTTCAAAAAAATTAATAATGCAACAAACTGGTGTAAGTCCGAATTAATAACTTCTGAGAAATTTTTTGAACTTGCTCACTGTGACAGCAATTTTAAACTTTCGTTTCTATGCAAACTTTCGTTTCTATGCAAATTTCAAAATCTTTCCCTTTGTTTAACTTTAATTTTTAATACAATTTATTAAAAGTTACAGCATGAAGAAGCATCCGAATCGACATAAATAAGTATATTCAAACAGTAAATATGAATGTTATGTGTATAACTTTTTCGTCGTATACAATCATATTTATCATTTTGTTTATGTCTTCAAATGTACCGATGTATCGGATGTATCGGCGATACAATACCGAGTATCTTGTATCGCCCAAACGTTTTGCAAAGTACCGAGAGTATCGGTATCGCCCAAAGATTGATTTACAAGTATTTCATGATGACCGGGTATCGGCCCAATGCAATTTTCCAATGTACGCCGTGCCCATCACTATACATATATTAGATTAATTATTTATTATATTATTTATACTATATTAGCCGAATTTATTTCATCACTTTCAATAGTTTATATTCGTATAGGAGAGGCCTTTTATTATTTATATATATTATTTTTACTTTTTTTACGGCTGTGTCAGGTCGTCTGGACACGTGGCATAGGCTTGAGTGTTCGGGGGTTAGCTACGAGAGCTGTATACCTATTATGTACTCATAGAACATATTTTACTGAGATATATAACTGCTATTTCTACGAGTACGTAGTATCTCAGTAATATTACCAGTTTAATATAAAAGTAAACACATACAAAACAGATATTTATAATCAGTATATAGAGTTTATTATTAATTCATAACGTCATTAGAAAATATTTTATTTATAATATATATACATAAATACAAGTTACATTTAATATAGATATTTAATACAAATATTATATCTTTATGTTATCACTAAGCATAATTATTAATATTTGTAAGATTTAAATTCAAGCTATATTTTTTATGAAACCTTTCCGAAATTTATACCTTTTTCAAGTAGATTTATTTTGGAATGAGTTAATATAATTAAAATATATATTAGTTGTTATATTTATATTATATAAAATATACACTAAAAATGTTTAATATAAATTATCACACGTAGAATAAAATATTTGATATATAAGTGAGTGTAGGTTAGCTATTAGTGGTTATAGGTGTTGAGTGTAGTGTTGTTGATTATGATAGTAGTGGTAAGTAAATCTGTGTTGATGTAAGTGTAAGTAAATCGTGTGTGTAAGTAAAATCTATTGTGTATGAGTTTGATTAAGTATTAATATTAATTGTTGATGTATGTATAAGTAGTTAAATAAATATTACTTGTGTGTGACAAGTACGAGAGTATAAGGATGAGAAGAGATAACGACGGTTAAAACCTGAGTGGTCTTAGTAATCTAGTGTATTCACAAAGTGTAAGTGTCGTGTGTGTGTGTGTGACCGCGTACCTGTATAAGTGTTATGTAAGTGTCTATTGGGTAAAATGTAATGTATAGGCACACATCACACAGCATGTGGTATCGCACACGCACACGCACACGCGCTACGATGCACCAACACACACACCACACTCCTAACACAGTGATGTGTCACACAGCATACATATATATATTTATATTATATATATCTATAATAGTAATTATTTATTTATTTTAGTTTTATATATAATATATAATATTGATATATATATATATATAATAATATGTATATTATATACCTATATATTTACCGCTTTTTAGCGTTAAAAATAGAAAATGAATCTTGAGATGAAGGATCGGCATCAAGAGGAGCGTTCGGGACGAAGCCCTATAAATGACTCATTCACAATTGATGAGCGAGTACTGAGTCGTGTATAGGTTTACTTCACTCCAAACACCAGTGAAAAGCCCTAGTAGCATAACATGGTAAAAACTAAAATCTATTAGGAAGTTGTAACAATATAAGATGATTTGAATGATAAAAGAAATTAAGAACATAAAACATAGCAATAAATGTAAAACTAAGTTAGATGCAATAGAGAAAGAATGAGGAAGGAGGAAGGAGAGGAAGGAAGATAGAAGGAGAAAGAGGAAGACTTTGTATTATAGGCAAAATGAGAGAGTGATTGGAGTAATAATACTTTGTGTTTTTACTAAGTTTGAAGAAGATTTTATTAAAATTAGTCGGGGTATCATTATGAGTGGGATTGTATGTTAGCGGTACAATGCAAATCGTGTGATTCTGTGAGGCATTGAGTGGGCTAGTATAGGCTTCAGTACCAGCTTATATAGCAGCGATTTATATGAGTGTATATTCTTAAGTGATGTTTAGAGCTTTAATACATGCTTCATATGCTCTTAAGAGGGAGTCCTCAGGATCTTATTGGATTGGATTTGAACCGCGTAAATGTGATTGGTTCTGTTAATGAATTTTAAAAAACCTAAAAGTTTATTAATTACATAGACATTGATAGCTCTACATACGCTTCTATAATTAACACAATTTCTGAAATACCCCCTTAAAACACAGAGAGTTTTTAAACGAATCTATCTACTCTTCAATCATACCCAAGGCACATAAATGTGCACAACAAGGGTCTACTTCACGTAATTAATATTCATGTATATTCGCAACCAACTGAATCGTAGATACGATTGTCTAATATTACACAATATATGTAATCGATTTGTTTAATGTGCTGCAACCAGTTCAATCTAAACTTATTTTATAACTTACCAGCATTACACAACCTCATGTATTGTTCTTTTGTATAATTTTTTAACCACTCTATATACGTTCTCTAATTTAATATCTTTTCGTACTGAGAGTATAATAATAAGCTATAAATTAACATTATTATCAAAGTTTATTAAATAACATATATATCTTATGTTATATTAATAAATAAAAGTAAAAACTAATCATTTACCATTAATCAAATATTCAATAACGTTTCCCTATTATTTATTATTCAAGAGTTTATATGTAATTCACCAAAATTATTTTAAAAGTTTTTATTTATAAAAAATTTTAAATTATTTCGGTTATAAACATTTTTTTTATATTTTTAAATTTATTATTTAATTATTATTAATATTTTTTATATAATTTTATAAAATTCTTCATTTTATTTTTTGTGTTATTATTAATAACACAATTTTTAAGGTAATCTTATCACTAAATATTTGTTATAAATTAACTTGTTAACACTCTAATATTATATAGAAAATTCTATATAACATATATAAATATTTTTACGTATAGCCACTCTTTAAAAGGCAGTAACCGATAAATTCAAATAGCGAGCATATTGAGACTTCTTCATGCAAGAGATCCAGGGATTCCACCGTAGGGCGATCCTTTGTTTACCTCTTGAGAGCCATCCTATAGACTAATATGCTCGTTATATTGTTTCAAATTAACTTATGATGTTTCTTCTCTTTTCTATATTTTTTATCTTAATTATATTGTCCTTTTAATTACTTTTTTTATTTTATAACACCTTGTAATGGTCATAAGAAAAACCACAGAGTTGTCTGTTATAGCAATCATTTTAAAATTTCTAATCATTTTAATCATTTGTTTATATTAAATCATTTTTGCATACAAAATTGTACGCAAAATTTATAATTAAAACAATATACTATTCAGAATCCTATAAGACAGTAAAATACCGTATCATCATACTTAGCGGTGTTGCTTAGCAACAAAGGGTTAGTAAGGTGGATTAGTTTTACTGCTTTACATCATAATACTTTATAATATAATCATTGTTTTCTTTTTTACGGTTGTTCTTATGACAAATCATGTTTGAGTGGTTATTATTAATTATATTTTATTATAATATTAGTATATATTATATAATAATATATATATATATAAAGTTCTATATATATATATATATATATATATATATATATATATATATATATATATATATATATATATAATATATATGTTACACGTTTTAAATCGGATGTGTTTTTTATTTTTAATATAGATTTAACATAATCTGCAGTTCTGTATACCATTATCCAATGACGTGTCTGAGGGAGATTTTCAATATTTGCGTCTAATATCATTTCACACAGTCCTACCTCATAGAGATCTCTGTTAAGCTGGATAGGATTCATTAACTCGGTTGTAAAATCTGAGACTTTATTATCAGGATGTAGATCCAAAGATGCCGAAGATGGCAGAGTTAAATAGAAATGATCTACACTCTCCATGATTACGATGACTAATGATTAATGTTTCATGATTTCACTAGCTTTTATATATGAATTAAACTTGTTAGGATAACCTACCCATTTCACCAGATACTGTTTATTTTTACCCTTCCCTTTTGAACCTAATATTTTTTCTATTTTATACATATTACTCTCAGGATCGAATCGTATTTTCTGTATTTCTTGTTTATAAAATCCTCCTTTTATGGATTCTCCATCTAAATCTTTGAGATAATATAATTTCAACCCTTCATTAGGAAATTCCTTTATACTATCTACCTTAAAAACTTCTCTAGACCATCCCGCTTCATATCCTTTTCTAAACCTGTCATCAGCTCTAGACACTCTTACATATTCATTCACGTTTATACAGGATTTATCTTTAATTTTTACACCTCTTGGGTTTTGCTGAATCACCAAGGGTGTCTTCAGCATTTCTAAAGGAGTTGTCTTTATAGTTCTATGAAAAGATCTATTGTAAGAATAAGCTAGGTCATCGAGTATGTCAATATACTTAAAAGTGTTCATCTTAGTAAAGTATCTATGCATTCGTTCTTTAATCATTCCCTGAACTCTTTCTACAATAGCAGCTTTATTTATGGAAAATATGTTAAAATATCCTATATCGTATTCAGTAATCAGATACAGTGGCGGCTGCAGTGAGAGAAATTATAAGGGATGATGATAGATATCAAAAACTGATTTGCACGGATAGGGGTAGCGAATTTCTAGGTAGAGAGTTTCAGGAAATTATTACTGAATACGATATAGGATATTTTAACATATTTTTCATAAATAAAGCTGCTATTGTAGAGAGTTCAGCGTACGATTAAAGAACGAATGCATAGATACTTTACTAAGATGAACACTTTTAAGTATATTGACATACTCGATGACCTAGCTTATTTTACAATAGATCTTTTCATAGAACTATAAAGACAACTCCTTTAGAAATGCTGAAGACACCCTCGGTGATTCAGCAAAACCCAAGAGGTGTAAAAATTAAAGATAAATCCTGTATAAACGTGAATGAATATGTAAGTGTCTAGAATTTGAAATTAAATCACTTAAATATCCAAAAAAATTAAAATATATATATAAAAAAGCAAAAAATCAAAACAAGCAAAAAATCATGATTTTTTGGAGCAAAAAATCAAGTGAAAAAATCAGTTGAAAAAATCAATTGATTTTTTCCGTGCCATCCCTATATATATATATTATATAATAATAATATAATATATAATATTATATATATATATATATATATATAATATATATATATATATATATATATATATAATATATATATATATATATATATATATATATATATATATATATATATATATATATACGGTGTATAAAACAGCATATATAGATAGTGAAAGGCAAATTTGAAAATATACTGCTAAGTTCATAGGTTCAATGAAATCTATGGTATAGGGGATTGGGAAGACCTGGAACAGTGATAGGGGATGTGGGAAGACCTCCTTGGAGAGCACAGACAGATAAAGCAGTTACGGTGAATGGAACGGGTATAGAGATACGGTGAATGGAACGGGATGGAGAGTCACGGATAACGGAACGAGGTAGGAGGGATGGACTGGGTTGGTGAGGGCGCGGGTGAGTGTATGTGTCTATGGATGCATTCGTGGATATGAAAAATACTTTCATGATCCTACGTGAAATAAACTGAAATATTTCGGATTAAAAAGGACCATGAAGGTAGATCCGGGTTTATATAGATATTCTTTAAAGCATGCACTGTTTCTTATATTTTTTGCTCTTTTAAGAACATCCCATTTTTGATCAGCAGTTTTCATTTCTATAAGTATGGGTCGGGTCTGGAGTAATGGTTTCCTAGCCTTTTTACCCTTACTATCTCAAACTCTGTTACTCCCACTTCTTTAAAGATTTCAGAACTACAGTTTTTGTCCTTTTGTTCGACCTCCTCTAAGTTTGTCTGCTCAATATTCACTTCTAGATTATAAATTACCAAATTATTTTTCCTTCTCCGTTTGTCTTCAATTTCCAAAAGTTCTTCCTTTACGACTTCCCCTAGATGCTTCCGGTCTTCTTGCGAATTTTCCCTTCTTTTCATTTCCCTCATTAATTCTTCTATTTGAACTTGTTGCTGCTTTAGAAGTTGTTGTTGTTGGTGTATGGTGTTCTACATTTTTTCTATTCTTTCAACAGATTAGGCTACCATAATCTTCAACTCTGTGAAGGCTGTCACAGAGATGGTATTCTCTTTCGGGTTCTGCAAGCAGCTTTGGCAGTTCCACGATGTTATCTTTTCGGCTAACATTCTATATTGATATTTATTAATATCTGCACAGTTTAGTTGCATAGCCACATTCTATGCTTTCCGTTCTCTGGCCTATGTTAAGGTTGCATTTCCCGCACTTATATGCTTTGCCTGAGGGGCTCATAATTCAGTAATGTTTAACAATTTTTATTCTGTTTTATATTCTGTTTATGTAACTCGGGTCTTGTATAATGTGATTTATTTCAACAGATAATTAGTTATTTTACCAAATTATTCAGTTAATACAACACGTTAGTCTTTTCTGTATTTATTTCCTGTATTTCAGGTACCCAAATAAGGCCCACACTCATTAATAAGGCCCACACCTTGGCTAGCCAAACAGGTTCAGTCATTGAGAAGAGCTGCAACAAACTGCTTATAACGAAAACATACTGGAAAAATGTGGCACTCCCAGCAATTTTATATGGATCCAATGTAATGTGCTTCACAAAACAAGAAATGGATAAATTGCAAACAATTGAAAACACAGTATACCGGAAGGTACTATTAGGAACTAGGTACATCCCAGCTGCAGTTCTTAGGGGAGAGATTGGAGCATCATCAATGCAGGGAAGAATAATAACTAACAAGTTAAAATTTATGAAATCAATATCAGAAGGAAAGAAAGAAGTTTTAAAGCACATACTTGGAATAATGAAAGCAGAAGGGAAAAAATGGTGGAAGACTGCACTTGGCTACATGGACAAAGTTATGATGGATATAGTACCTTTTTTCTCTTCTTCCCCACATCTTCTCCAAAATGTATTTAACTTCCTATATGTTGTGAGATTCAAATAGCCATCTCCCAGCAACCTCGTTTAGGTCCTCTGCATGCGTGGCCTTTGGAGTTCAATGGAGTAATTAATTCTAAGATCTTCATATTCTGGGCAGATACAAATGAAGTGTATCAGGTCTTCTTCAACTCCACATATGTCATAGTTTATTTCGCCATTTGAGAACCTGTTTCTCCATTTTAGGTTCAAAGTATTGGATCTGGCCCTGAAAAGTATCACTGAGTAGAAGGAGTTGTCGTAATCTGAGCTTTCTTCAATTCCTATTTTCCATCTTCTGTACATTTGTAGACTTTCTTTGCTTCCTATCTCTGCTTTCCATTGATATAGGTCCCAAACTTTTACTTATATATATTGTGGCGTCTGGGACAGGAGGCTGCTAGCCCCACTGAAGACACCTAAGCAGCCTCCGGGAAGAAACGCCACTTTATCGTAACAATGCTCACTCTCTTCAACATCTAATATTCAATTGAAGGTGGTTATTCAACACCAGAACCTAACCCCTTCAAATTGGTGACCACCAGAGTGACACGTGCCACTGGAGTGGCACAACGAACACCAGCAACCAGTAAGCCCATCTGCTCTCTAAGTTGTTCGCCGTGGTAAGACATCTCGTGATAGTTGACACTCGCCCAAAGTGCTTCTTTCTGAAGCTTGTTTTGCTACAATCGTTCAACGAGCGTTACCTCCCACACTGGTCAACCGATCGACCAACAAGCAAACTGGTCAGCCATTCGATCAACCAAACAACCATCAAATCAGAGTTTTCTTCTACTGGGGCGCTACTTTGTTCGGTCATCCTGTGCCGCCTGTACTTGCTTCTCACTGCAGGTGCGCGACACAGCCTGCACGTAAGAGTAACACGAGTGGTCGAAGCCTTCTCAGTGACCTTAATGTGTGCACACCTAGCTCTCACCTGACAGCTACTCGACCTGACGTCCTTCCAGGTTCGGAGAGCGGAGTGTGCTCGCGGCATTGTCACTGGGGGAGGGGAGTTCTGTGGCAGGAGGCTGCTAGCCCCACTGAAGACACCTAAGCAGCCTCCGGGAAGAAACGCCACTTTATCGTAGCAATGCTTACTCTCTTCAACATTTAATATTCAATTGAAGGTGGTTATTCAACACCAGAACCTAACCCTTCAATATCATATATATATATATATATATATATATTATATATCTATATATATATATTATATATATATACTATATATATATATAATATATATTATATATCAGGGGCGGTTTCCTCCATAGGTGCTAGGTGTGCGCCGCACACCCTATTAAAGCTAATTAGTTTTTTTTAATTACACTTTAGATATAAGGGAATATCTGTTCAAATGAAGATGGTTTTGTACACAATTATTCAATAAAATATTAAAAATTAAATGCTCTTAAACTTCCAAATAGCTTATTTTATACAGTAGTTACCGTATCAAAAAGGAAGCTTTTCATGTGCGCTAAAAATTTGAACTCCCTATATCTCGTTCCGTCCTGTTATTTCACGCTCTCTCTCTCTCGCTCTCGTTTTCTATTCTTCAAATACTTTAAATTTGTGCGCTTAAAGTATCGCACATGGATTTTTGAACAGAGACTTTTTTAATTTATATTTAATGTGGTTTATAATATATATATATAATATATATATATATATATATATATATATATATATATTATATATATATATATATATATAAGTATATAAATATATTTATCGTCTGGGACGAGTAGAAAAGAATATATATATATATATATATATATTATATATATATATATATATATATTATATATTATTATATATTATTTTATATATATTATATATAGCACACTGAAATTTTGAATTAAGAAAAGGTTGGGAATCATATAATATATATATATATATATATATAATATTATATATATATATTATATTATATTATATATATATATTATATATATATATATATATATATATACTCATGGGCGCGCCAGCTTCCAACCTAGGGGGGGCAGAAAAAAATTTTTATGAGCTTTTATATATATATACTATATATATATATTATATTATATATATATATATATATATATATTATATATATATATATATATATATATATATACAATAATATATATATATATACTATATATAATATATATATATACAACTTAATATATATATATAATATTATATATATATAATAATATATATATAATATATATATAATATACTAAAGAAAGAAGAACATAAACTAGAAACATTGGTATGGATAATTAAATGATTAATATTAAAAAAAATTATTTTATTAAAACAATAGAATAGCAAATACAAATCCAATGATGGAAATTCACAATATAGAGCAGTTGCAAAATGATATTATTAAAAAGTATTTCTTGGGTTAAAAGCAAATTTATCAACTACTGTTTGAATAAAATAATCATAACTGTGTCTAACACAAATTTTCTGTGTACATCATCATAGCATGTCCGTTTAAACTGTCGTCTTCCATAGTACTTCGCAGCCAAGTCTGATCCTTAGGCAGAGTATTGAAAGAGTGTTCTACTGTACTGGTGGTGCATGTTGGGCGAGTAGTATCGTCAAAGCCTTTTTCGTCGAGGGAAAGAAAGGTTCAGTCTCCTTTAAGACTTGGAGACAACAAGATCTTTTGTTCTTCACTACTCAGTCTTGTCCTCCAAATTTTTGTACCAAATTTCTAGTTCTTCTTCTATGCTTCTAAGTGGTAAAAACAATAAAATGAAGCCTGTCTTTTCTTTAACTCATCCGATTGTTATGGAAAGAAGCTGTGGAAAGGATGTAGATATTTCAATGCATAAGCAGGTGTATTTTTTTCAATAAACAAACCGTAATTCCAAATAAGAAGTTATAAAATCCAGATACGGAGTTATTAAGGATCTTCTCCAAAACTCCGTGGGATTTGTTGCTGGATGGTTACTGCGGTGCTGCCTGCCTACCAAAAAATCCGTGTATATTCAGATCAAGTTCCAGTTGCTCGGCGATTTTTCATTAACTTTTTTTAACGAACACTTGATCGATGATTTTTTTCTTCACCTTTCCGATGGCTCCTAATCATTCCACACATATGTAATGTGCTGCGAGTTTTGACGATTATCCAAGGTCTTAGATTGAAGCATTTACAAATGGCTCTAACATCGCAGAGTATTTTCGCGATCCATATCATAGCCATGATGAATGACGACTTACATACCCCTGAATGCAACTGAAAGCGCTTTTTTTGTGGTGGTATTTCCTTCAATGGAAAGGATTTCTAATGCTTGCATCATTCGTACAAGTGCTCCTTAAACACCCTGATGCACTTGTGTTGTTCGACCATCTGGTCTGGCCATAGGCTTGGATGTTGGCATTAATTTTTTCTCAGATCTGTCTCGCGAAAACGGAATAATGTCCTTTATAGTTCCCACAATATTGCGGATTTTCTGGTATGTGTTCAAATCATTTACTAAATTTTGTTTTGTGTGAAGAGGAATGAAAGAACAATGCTTTTTTTTAATACTTTTCCTCAGATATTGGACACCTCCTTCTTTGCCCGACATCGTAGAACAGCCATCGAAACCCAAGCGCTTTCAGTTCTACAAAGCCAATAAATGCCTCTTTGACTTCATCGGACTCTTTGTCGAAATAGCGCAACCTTATGGATAATTGTTCCTTTCCAGCAGAAATATCAGCGGTTTCATCTGCTAGTAAGCTATACGCGTATGCTTCCTTTACTTATTAACGATGCTTTCCTTTATAGTGGTACCCACATAGAGAAATGATTTTATTCTGAATCTGTACCCGATTGGTATGTGGCATTTTTCTTTTCCTTTTCAAATAAGGTTTTCAAATGACTGATCTCCGGTATCTTATTCGTAAGCGGCACAAATTTTGCAACACTCCCTCATCATGATGCTTACCCCGAAATGGTAAATCGCGCGTACAAGAAAATGTCATAGATGAAATTATTGAGGATAATATTTTTTTTATTTTTTCTATGATTTTCTTTGAATGCTGGTGTTAATTTGGATGTCTACCGGCACGCCCTGTAGGAACAATTTTGCAGCTTCAAACACAGTTGTATACCACTCTGTGTTTGTATGCTCCTTACAAACCACGAACTTCTTTATATTTAGTGAAAGGTCTTATTGTTAAATAGCCTAGGAAACCCTCTGAACAAAACTTTTATTTGTGAAAAAAAATTACAAAAAATGGCTATCTAATTAGGTGCCTGGAGTATGTCAGTCAAGGTGAATATGTTTCCAAACCATTCATAATTGAATTTCTCTTTAAGTGGTTAGCCATCTTCCAAAAAATTATGAGGTCTTAGTGGAATCCAAACACTCGTTCCAGTAAATGTTTCCTTTTTCTCGAGTCGAAACATAGATGAATGTCACGTTAATCTACCAATGTGATTTCGTGACTGTCATCTAACTGAAACGCTAGCTCCAAATCTGGAACCCATATACCTTTGACTCGTCGAGGTGCTGGGCCTGGGTGTGGGTTTTCATCAGCGAAATATGCGAAGTAGGCGTGGATTGCCTCTGTGTAGTTCTTAGTTTGATTATTGGTATGTTCTTCCGTTTTCACCGCTACCATTTCAATTTTAATCCGGAGTTTCCTTTTCAAAATTATGCAAACAATATATATATATATATATATTATATAATAATATATATATATATATATAATATATATATTTATTATATATAATATATATATATATATATATATAATATATAATATATATATATATTATATAATACGAATGCCACTATAAATGCAAGTACTTTTGCCGGAAAGGAGGAGGAGGCCGTGAACTTGATGGAAAAGAAGAATCTGGATGTGTTGGGGGTTTGTAAGGTGAGGTACCGAGGGCGGGGAACTAAGAAATTTATATAACGACTATGTAATTATATACAAGGGGAAAGAGGAAGAGAGAAGGCACGGAGTAGCGATCATCATGAAACCGGAACTCTATAGAAATGTAATGGAAACTTTGTTAATAAATGAAAGAATAATTGCGATAACGTTGAAGATGGAAGGAGAAACATTGAGCTTAATCTAAGTGTATGCGCCGCACCAGGGACGACCAGTTGAGGAAAAAATGGAATTCAGGGAAGCTCTCAAACAGACTTATGACGCGGTGAGAGGAGAAAAGAAAATTATAATGGGGGATATGAACGTTCATGTTGGAACCCGTAGAGAAGGAGAGGAGATGGTACTAGGGATTCATGGAATAGGGGAGAGAAACGTTGATGGGGAGTACCTGATCGACTTTGCGATGAGAAACAACATGGCTGTTATGAATAAATTCTTCAAACATGAAGAAAGCAAAAAATGGACGTGGTATAGGTGGAGTTCGGAGGAACAGAGATACTAGGAAAAATCAATGATTGACATGATGCTAGCTAGCGATAAGAGGATGTTTGAAGATGTGAAAAGCTTACCCACGATTTCACTAAATTCAGACCATAGAATGGTAATGGGTAAACTGATTTGGAAAAAAAGGAGAAAACCAAGGAAGATAACAAAAGAGAGATACTGTTTGGAAAAGCTGAGGGTGGATGGTGTGGTAGAGCTGTTTAATGAAAAACTCACGCAAGAATTCGAAGGGACAGAAGAACAAGAAACGACGGAGGAGAGTTGGAAGACCTTTAAAACAAGAGTAGATCGAATTGCAAGCGAAATACTAGGAAAGAAAAAAATCGCTGGGGGGGAGGAAAATGAAGACGGCATGGTGGAATGAGGATTTTAAGAACGCAAGGAAGGCTCAAAATACAAAGATAAGGAAATGGATGAAACGAGAACGAAAGGAACAAGGATATGAATTAATTGTAAATGCAAGAAATCCATGTGGAGGATGTAAAAACGAAGAAGTAAGGACATTAAACTTGGAGAAGAAAGAAGAGAAACTGAAAAGAAGTCTTCTGGCATGGGTAAACTTTTTTATATGGAATGGCCAAGAGCCATGAGAGGAAATAAAGAACCGGAAATTCATACGGTTTTGAATAAGAAGGGAGAACCTCTTCTAGAGGAAGAGGAGGTAACGGATACAGATAGAGCGAGCTATTTCCGTATGAATTATTAACGTAAGAGGTAAAGGGGATGAGAAATGGATGAATATACCCCTGAGAGTAATGACAAGAACATGAGGAAATAGAATGACTAGAGATAAGAAGGAAAGCTGAAAGAAGAGTTAATATTAAATGGGAAATCAGATTTAGTCAAAGATGGACTGAATAATGAACTATTCAAAACATGAGAGGGAATAACTAAATGGTTGACAAATGTTAAACCAAGTATGGGAAAGAAGGAAAAATACCAACAGAATGGAAGAAAGCAGTAATAGTACCCTGATAGATGAAAGAAATTGCGGAAATTATAGAGGAATAAGTATTGTTGGTGGGGGCGAGAAAAATATATGAGAGGATCTTAGAAAAAAGATGAGGATGGAGGTGAGGCAGATTGGAAAATGGCAGAACGGTTTCAGACCAGGAAAAAGTAACTACCTGACCAATATTTTACTGAGATTGCTGAACTAGAAATAATAGAGTGAATGGAGAAGGCGTATGCTGCATTCAATGACTTGGAAAAGGCTTCGATAGAATAATAGGGAATGACTGTGGAGAGTGTTAGAACAGCAATCCGATGTAGCACATAACAAGAAAGTTGATAGCAGCCATTTAAGAGTATGGGTATGAAAATCCAATAATCACGGTTAGAGGAACAGGAAGAGAGAAGTGGTTTGAAGTGAAAACCGGGGTTAGACAGGGAAGTGTACTGTCACCATTGCTCTTTGCACTTTACCTGGACAGCTACCTTAAAAGGATATGCATAAGGGAAAATAGGGAGCACACTTTGGTTTATGCGGATGATGCGGCAGTGATCACATCAGGAGCTCAAGACCTGCCAAAAACTTTGAATAGGTGGAACGAGGTACTGAAATCAATGGGCATGAGAATAAAGAGAAAAACGGAAATAATCGGTGTTGCAAGAGAGACGGTAAGAGATAGTAGTGACATAGAAGATATAAGGCCTTAAGCAAGTGAATAGATTTAAGTATTTGGCGTGGTATTTGATGATCAAGGAACAAAATGATGAGTTGAAAGGAAGAATTGGGAGATTTTCACAGAATGTTGGAATGTTATACCGTGCTAAAGGAGACAGGATACCAACAAAGGTTGAAAATATTAATATATATAAACCTTCTGAGACCGATATTGTTGCATGTGTCTGAATGCGGGCATGAATTACTATGCAAAAAGCGAATAGAAGCTGCATGAAATGAGGGTACTTAGACAAATTAGAGGAGTATCGTTGAGAGACAGAATGAGGAGCGAGCTGCGTGAGAGAGAACTGGCGAGTGAAACATATTTTGGAATGCGTGGAGAGAAACCAGTTAAGGTGGTTTGGACATGTGAAAAGAATGAAAGAAGGGAGAGAATTGAGAGAGATGATGATTGGAGACCAGAAAGGTAGGAACAGCAGGAAACGAGGAAGAGATGGATGCATTCGGTGACAGAGGCTGTACAACGTAGAGGCAATGACGTAGAGGAAGTAGAGGAGGAAAAAACATTTGAAGATAGAAATCTTTTGGAGAAGATTCTGGAGGAGAAGCACCTGACAGGCATACCCTAACAGGATGGATGTTAAAATTATATATACTATATATATATATATATATTATATTATATATTATATATATCATATATATATATATATATATATATAATATATATATATAAATATATATATAGTATATATATATATATATTATATAATATGATCTCTGTCACATATGGTCATAGGCTAATAATTTTAATTGAATTTAATATTTAAACAGAAAAATTAAAAGAAAGCAGACCAGTTTAACAATCCTAATTTCTATGTTGTGATAAAATAGTTTTTTAAAAATGAAAGCAACCTCATATGGACAAGTAAATGCACGTGTTACAAAATTCTTACTTTTAAGAAGTAAATACAGAAAAAATTTTATTTTAATATTTAAAGTAGAAAACATACGTACCAAAAGGAATCTCTAATATCCATGACTAATGAAATGAAACTATAACTAATACTGAGCGCGTTTGTTGAATTATATGAGGGCTATCACGGAGTGAAATTCAATGCGTAACTTTGAACCCTTAAACACTTAATAAAGTGGAAATCTGACTGAACACAAAAATCTAAATTTATATATACATATCAACATTAAAAAAAAACATAGATAGAATAACAACACAGTTCTTATCTACAAATTAAAAGAGCATATAAAATGAGTGAGAAGACCGTATCGGCAGGAGAAATGTGAGAAAATGACGATTGCAACTAGCCAACAAAAATTCTCGTATATATATATATATATAATATATATATATATATATATATATATATATATATACTATATATATATATTATATATATATATATATATATATAAATATCGTAAAACGTACTCAACGGCCACCCGGAACGGGACGTTGGATCAAAAAATTCGCAGGTAGACTCTATAAGAGTAAACACTTCTAGGGGGGGGCAGCTGCCCCCCCCTGACGACGCCCATGTATATATATATGTTTTACACTGGTTTTTAGATTGATGCAAGTAAGCCATGCTTCTAAGTTCTAAATTTTATGTCTGTCTTTTACATTTATAATTTCTTAATTATCTTTTATTTAAATTATTTATTTATTAGTTTACTTTAATTTATTTAATATTTATTTGTTTACTTAATTTATTTATTTACTTATTTTTTGGTATATTTATTTATTAATTTATTTAGTATCCATTTCATTATTTATTTGTTTGTTATTAATTTATTTATTATTTTTATGTATTTATTTTATTTTTAATTTTTTAGTTTATTTATCTAACTTATTTTTTATTTATTTTTATTATTTGTAACTACTAATTGATTTATTTTATTTATTTATCTTCTCTATTGCATTATTATATTTTATTATTTATGTTATTACTAATTTATTTATTCATTTATTTTATTTGTCCTATATATCTTAATATGTCCTTTAAAATTGTATTTTATAAAACATGATCCATAGCGCAATATTCCTTGCGGCGAATTTGTCACGAATATCGATCTAAAATTATACACATGACAATTATTATTATCAGTTTTATTATTATTGGTTCTCCAATTTGCAAGCTTAACTAACACAGATTTCCAAGTTCTTTTAGTAGTAGAAGTTCTTCGTGGATACGAAGAGACAGCACTTTCCGCAAGTTTTTTTTTCCTATTGTTTAAAATTTTATATTGGTAGCAGAGCGTATTTCTATACTATTCTACGTTTCCAATATGCTACCTACTTCCTCTCTTAACTCTAACTATCCTAATTTCTCTAATACCAAATATATTCCCTTCTCTTATCTCTAGTATACAAAAACATTGTACATTATACACATTACACCGCGTCCGTAACGTATACGAGTGCCGTTTATACAGTAAAACATGGCGATTACTGCACTAATCCTCAAGCAACGACGAATCAATTGCCACCTTCGGTAGCCCTTCCAATAAATCCATCCCCACTTCCATACTCAAGGATTTCGATAAATGCGGGGCATTCCCGTGGGCAATATCCAAGTACAGTTCCATAATTCACTGCAAATAGCTCTATTCCCCAAAATCCATCTACAACAATACCCCATCGACTTCAGGTTCATC